>VWZZ01000336.1:467026-501770 GCA_013399095.1 Psophia crepitans
AAACGCCGGAAAAAGGGGAGAGAACCAGATAAAAAAAAAAAAAAAAAAAAAAAAAAAAAAAAAAAGGAAAAAACCATCCAATTTTAAAAAGTCCTTGGGGACTTCTAAAGAATTCAAGTCACGAAGAAGAAAAATTTGTTCTTACTCTGCAGATCACGAGTTTCTTGTCTGTTCATTGAAAATCAAACATTTTTGTCTCATTGCAGATTTAGTATAAAGCACGATGTCACAGACCTTGCTCCTAATTGCAGACAGGCTGGACACAGTGGCAAAGGATAGAGCCGCTAGAGATACCAGTATATGTCTCATAACAAGCTCATTAGCGCGAACACCAGACCCCACGTTCCTCAAAAACTGTCCCAGGGCCCCTCTCAGGATTTACGCCGAGCATGCTTAAGCAGCAAGTCTCTTGGAAGACCTGTAGAGAAGAAGTCAATATGCTTCATAACAGATGAGCCAAGCGTCATCCCTTGCAATTAACAGCACAAGTGAGTTAACTAAAGAAATGAGAGATTGTTCACCTTCTCCAAGTGGGTGCCTACCATGCCTTACTCGCTCTTCGGCAAGAATTTGGCACGCCAAGTACCATCAGCAAACTTTGTGGGATCTGTGTACAACTGTACCAGGAGTGAAACGCAATTTGTGGTGGAAACAGGGTCAGAGAAAAGCCCTTCTTTCCCAAGTGCAGCGGGATAACTGCTTCCAGGAATAACCTCCATGCCATCCCAGAGATCCTGAAGTTCGCCCCTGTCCTGTGCCACAACTCATGTAGCTTACACAAGTTCAGGCTTTCTGCTGCGGTCTCACACGGAGACACAGACTCCTGCAGCGTGTCTGTACCAGCAGGGCATTTCATGACCCTCCCCTTACGCATTTGAGTTATTTGTGTAGAAAATAGATGGCAGCTATCTCCAGCGAGAGGTATAAGTGATGCTTTGAACTCTGCTGACTGTACACACAAGGACATCCTGGCTAGCAGGTGATCTGGACCGTTTTCTTAAAATTAAATATCTACTTCTTTTCCAGGTAAATCCACTCTAGGCATCCAAGTACAAAGCCTGAATAATTTTGCTTTCTCTGCAATTCAGGGACAGTACCACTTCCATACCTGTCAGCAGAGCTGGGAGGATAAATACATTATTGATTTGGTCTGCTGGGCAGCCAAAACCCATGGCTGAAGAATCTCTGAGTGACACATTCGGCAGCATCCACAGCACCCAGCAGAGACAACCAAAGTCTTGTTTGGAGCACCAGGACTTCACTTAACTTTAAATAACAAATAATTTTTTAAGGTACTGATACATAGAATGGGTTGGGTTGGAAGGAACCTCAAAGACCATCTGGTTCCAACCCCCTGCCATGGGCAGGGACACCCCCCACCAGCCCAGGCTGCCCAAAGCCCCATCCAACCTGGCCTTGGGCACTGCCAGGGATCCAAGGGTAGCCACAGCTTCTTGGGGCACCCTGTGCCAGGGCCTCAGCACCCTCACAGGGAAGGATTTCTTCCTAATGTCCAATCTAAATCTCCTCTCTTTTAGTTTATATCCATTCCCCCTTGTCCTGTCACTGCACTCCCTGATAAACAGTCTCACTCTGTCTTTCCTGTAGGTCCCCTTTAGGGACTGGAAGGTGGCAATTAGGTCTCCCTGCAGCCTTCTCTTCTCCAGGCTGGACAAGCCCAACTCCCTCAGCCTGTCCTCAGAGCAGAGGGACTCCAGCCCTCCGACCAACTTCGTGGCCTCCTCTGGACTTGCTCCAGCAGCTCCATGTCTTTCCTTTCCTGGGGCCCCCCGAGCTGGAGGCAGCACTGCAGAGGGGTCTCAGCAGAGCGGGGCAGAGGGACAGAATCCCCTCCCTCACCCTACTGGCCCCATTGGTTTGGATGCAGCCCGGGACACAGGGAGAGGACTGGGAGAAGACACCTGACAGGGCTTATATCTAAGGATGCTCAGTGCACGCTTGCGAAAACGCCCCCATTTCTGATGCGGTAAGAGCTCAGTGTCCAAAGCCACATCTCACTTTTCATGATCATGGCTTTTCACAACAGCCAGCAGTTTGTGAGAGAGCGGAGGCACTCTCCCTTGAAGGGCTCATTGGTGACCAGAGCTGTGAACTGTTCTTTACAGACACATCATCCCCACCGCGTGCATGCCTGCAGCCCTCGGAAAAGCATTACAGACTTACACTGGAAGATTTCAATCTAAGTGAGGGGTGGTTTTTTTTTTCCTTTCCCTTTTTGTTTTGCACCAAGTCCTCTGACGTGTGTAAATGTTAAACCACGGCATAACTTAGAGGAGGAGTTGTTTGTCTTAGAAAGTCAATTCATCTTCTTGAAGACAAACCAAAAAAGAGGGGGGGGGGGAAGAGATGCTCCAGCTTTGTTAAATTTCAAAACTAAAATCATTTCATAAAGGCTGCTCAAAGATGGTACATCACTGGGAGATATTTAAAATGCAGACAGTGGGGTTTTAACTGTTCCCGAGAAACACTCCTGTCAAACAGAATGAGGGCCATGAGGTTAAAGCACAGCCATCATAACCTTTATTGCTTCATTTTTGTGAAGCCATTAACCGCAGGAGGACCACAGATGTGCCACAGCTCCAGCAGCTGGAGTGAAATTCAATACCCACCTCAGAACCTAATTTATGATCAACCTGTTGGGAGGGGGCAGGGAGGCCAAAGCGCGGCATTCCTGCGTCCCGCGCGGCGGAGAAATCGGAGATGCCTGGGAGGGGTCTAAGAAACGCTGCGTGTTGAAAGAGCTCACCAAAGCCCTTGCACAAACACACAAGCACGTGTCACGTGGAAGGAGCCAGCCCTCGCATCAGCAGCGTAGTCTCGGAAGTGGAAATTTTGCGTCTGAAAGCAGCTGAACCCCAACAACATCCGGCTTCGAACGGACGGTTCGGCTGCCTGCGACGCCTCAAGATGAACTGCAAGTGCCACTGTGCTTGGTGCGGGACGTGCTCATCGCAAGCGGCAGTCCAGTCCCTGAAGAACTCGCAGGCCGTGTAGGGAAGCGCGTAGGAGGCACGTAGGGAGGAAAGCGTTTTGCCTGAGGTCATGCTGCAATCAGCAACAGAGCCAGGAATAGATCAAGGGTTCCTGATCTGCCATTATGTCATACCGAGTTTTTTCTGACTCTTCGTGCCCTCGTGTTCTCTATATCACCCCAATCTGATCTGGCCTTTCCCACCAGCCACCTGCTTCACTTCATTCAGATCCTTCTAAGGAACTTGCTCCTTCCACACTTTCCCCTTTCGGTGCCTGCCTGCTCTAGTTACTTGTGCCCTTCTGATTGCAAGTTCACGGGTATAAGGACCTCCTGCAACCGGAACCGCACACCTAAGTACTTTTGAAAGTATCTTGATTGCATCTTGGCATGCCTAAATACTTCCTCTCTTCTTTAATCCATCCCGTCCTACTAACCTGAGTCTCCCCCTCCATCACCCAGAGCATCGTGTAGTGCTGCTGCACGGCGATGTGATGCCCTGCCCGTGCGCAGCAGCAGAATTCACCAGGATAACATCAGAGCCAGCCCCAGGATGGCTGTGACTGTCAGATGTGTGATCCCAAGGAGGGACCAGCCTGCTCATCCACTCGTAACTCTGGATTTGCTGGCAGTGCCCCTGGCCACTGCAGATGCCATAAATCCTGCAGGCTCCCTTTCCCTTCTAAATGAGCCTGAAGGTTTTTTTTTTCCCAAGCTTTTAGCAGTTTAGGGAGCATTTGTAACATCACCAAAAAGAATCAATCACTTAGGGGTGCACACGTGCTGGGTTTGCTGGCAGCCACTCTTGTATCCTAAACTATATGAGTTGATGTTGCAGCCCAGTGTCCCCACTCTCAAGCCATCTTCCATATATTTTTTGCAACCTTTAGGTGTATGGACCACTGCCTGGCCAGGTAAAAGCATCTGAGCTTCATAGAAGAGGTTGAAGAATAATTCATTCTGCATTAGAATGAAAAAAAATACAGGACAGTGCTGAGGGCCAAAAGAACTGGCCCCATCTGAGCATGTTAATCAAATTCCAGCAGGAACATCATGCATAAGATAACCTCGCATTGAGATTTTTCTATTATCATAATGTTGGAGCGCCTCACAAACACTAAGACCCCTTCACGAGACCCCTGACAAAGCAGGGAAACACCATTACTGTCACTTACAGACAGGGAACAGAGATATAAGGGGTGTTCACATCTGAACAAGTTGCCCTCAGCTCTCTTGATTGTTAATGGAGAGAAAGAGACATTTTTAGGACAGAATTCATCTGACCTAAAATGGGCAATTTCAGTCTCCTGCAGGATGAAATGTCTCCTAAAAGTTCTGATTTCTCTCACTGGACTAGAAAGGGAGTCAACGACATCTCCTGTGGATGGAGGTGTCTCCATTTAAGGAGATGAATCCCCACCTTCCAAGAGGTGGGTCCACAAAAGTCAGCAGCAGAGCAGGAAATTGAACTCGAGTTTCCTGTGTTTCAGTCTGATGCTCAGATCAAACTGTAGGTGGACATCCAAGATGAACAAGGTGAAAGGGCCAGTCAGCAGTGACAAAACTGTAGAGGTTTGAAGGAAACTACTTATGGCTAAGAAATGATGGAGATGGAGGAAGGAAAGCTGAAATACCCTAAAGAGCAAGGTCAAAGGACAATATTGCGTACTGGAGGCCTCCTATTGGAGGAAGTGAGCCAGATGACAAGACAGCAGAAGAAATGGGTTCATACTCTGTCCACAAGATGCAGCAGGTGCGAGGACGATCCAGGAGCAACATCCTCAGACCATCCCAACGAACGTATATGGGATAAACCTTGCCAAGACGCCATCCCCGGTCCAGAGAATGTTCAAGGAGGAACTCAGCCCTTTCCCAAACACCTTCTTCCCACTCCCTTCTCCTCCTTTTACAGCAGGAGCCCAAGATCACCCAGAGAGCTGGTGGCACACAGGAAACATAACTGAGAGCCCCCAGATCCCATCACAGCACACTAGACTGAAACCTTGAAACTGAACTTTCTGGCAATTCAACGCCAATTCCAAACTTCGCAGTTCTATTAAAGAAAATATAAATAAATAAAAAAAATAATACAGAAGTGGGTTTGGAAGCCGGGTGACAAGGCTCATCTGTGTCTCTTGGAGGAGGGAACGGCAAGGAGAGGGCCAGCGCGTTTTTCCATCAGCAGAGTGAAAACAAACAAATAATAGCTAGGGTCTGTAAAAGCAATTAAAGAGCAGTTAGTGAAATCACCTGCCACCGACAGAATTGACAAAACATAGAAAATAAGTCACGTCAGAGTCTGCCAGAGCATCCCTGGCACCAACAAGGGGCCTGATGGCTGGTGTATATTTAGTGCCAGTGACATCATCTTTCCTAGCAGGGCTTGCTCTCTGCAGCAAGGAGAAGGGCAGCACATCCATGGCAATGTCAGCGTGAGCTTTAAGAGGAAAGCGCCTGAGATTTCCTTCGCAGGGAAGCAAGCAGCACGGCAGTAGTGTGGGCTACATCGCAGAGCAGGAGACAGGCAGGGGCTGCAAAGCATGGTCGAGATAAAAACCCAGGGGGAAAAAAACCACACACCCAAAAAAAACCCCAAACCAACAAAAAACAACCCCACAAACATAATATCTATGCTGATATCAAGCACTGGCAGATGATAATGTAATGAGTTTGTGGCTACTCAGGTACTGCAAACCATTGGCCCATCATAACCTGGGACTGCTCGGTGCCTTGCAGGATGGCTAGAGCTCAGTTTCCCCCCCGCAGGTTCTCCCAAAGACAAATCCTTTTTAGCACAGTAGGGCATGTAACACCTTGGTGAACGGTCCTGCATCTGCACATACGTGCATTATGTCAACAATTTTTTTTTTAAATGCAGAGCACTGGAATACTAATTGCAACAGGACTTTCAGTCTCTTGCCTTCCATCACTGCTCTGCAGCTCCACCAGTCTGCTAAAAAAAGATTCCCCTAAAAAATGAAAGGCTGGCTTAAAAATTATGAATTAATAATCAATGCTCAGCTTTAACTTGCTGTTATAGTTATTAACAGTTGTGTCAGGATTTTCAGCATTTAGGTGTCACATTTGCCTGCGTTGCCCCAGCCCAAGCTGCCCTCTCTTCCCTCACAAGAAGAATCTCTGTCATCCAGCCCAAAGCCATATCACATCTCTAAACGAACAGACGTAATACACCAAGGGAGCCCTGCACTACTCACCATCCTAAAATCTTATTTTCCCACCATATTATGATAATTTATTTCACTACTGGGGCTCCCAGGTGAGTTCAGTTCTCCAGCTTCCCAGCAGACAAAAAATGCTAACCTGGCAGAAGAAATTTAACAAAAAGCCTAAACGCAGCAGTCTCATAAGATCTCGCACCTCTCCATGTATTGCATGCTAAGATAGACGTGCAAGCAAAACAGAGAGATACAAAAGTTGGAAACGTTTTAGTTTTCTCCATGAAGAGCAAATTAGCTAAAAATTCAGAATTTAGGTGGGATTTGGGGAATTAATTTACATTGTCACATGGGGGAGAAGGGGCTTGAAAGCATCAAAAGATTTTGACTTTTCTACTGTGAGATGGAAATACCTGTAAGAAGAGAGCTAATTAAACAACAACAAACACAAAAAAAAAGGAGAAAAGAGGAGATGAGGAGGTCAAATAACTATAACTGGTTGTTTTATAGACAATAAAACTTTCAGAGCCTTGGAGGTTGGTTTGTTGTGTTGAAAAGATGAGGGAGAAACAATAAGTTTTGATGTGGTACAGGTAGTTTTTTTTTATAATTTATTTAATCGTCTTGTAAAATTTTCTCTATTCCATAAGAAAACAACAAAATGACTTATTCTCATTGAAGGAGACAGACAAATTCTCAAACCTAACAGGAAGCCAAGGGACAGAGGTGCTGTCTGAAGGGCAGGAGAAATGCATCAGCATGCACGACATGTCCTTATCGCTCAGGTTAGCTCCATCATCAACGTGTTCCCTTAGACCCCAAGGAGATAAATCGATTGCGTACGAAATCCAAGAGAAACCCACAGAAAGTTGTAAGCAGTGGTGGAAAGATCAAAGTGCCCGTAGCGTACGAAACCACATCCACCCCAGCAGATATCACACGTCCGAAACTCCCCCCGATAACCCAGCCTTAATCAACCATACGACAAATGAGGCAAACACAGGGAGATCTGCACAGTGCGGTCGCGATGTTTAATTAGATTTCATCAGAATGGTTCTGAAAAATTAATATGACGAGGTCTCCACCAGTCTCAGAGATAACCTTTTCCCTGACATCACTGGAATTTATTGCCAGCCTCAGTTTAAAAAAAAAAAAAAAAGAGTTACAAGAAGTCAAAAGGAAAGATGACTCCAGACCGCAGCCATGAGTGTCCCAGCAGGGTGGGATGCCAGCACGGCTGGCAGTAGAAACAGCGGTTTGCATTTCCAGGATGCCATAGATACAACCGTGTGCTGGGGTCCTTTGCCAACGTATCACATCAGCTAGAAAAACAACCATCAGCAAAGCTTCCAAAACCCACCGAAGTCCCTTAGGAGTTCGTGTTTTGTTAGCCAAAGTGACCCAGCCCTGTGAATCATGAGCAGCACATGTTCAGCACAACCGAGTGAAACCCACAGATGACTGGCCCCCAACTTTTCTCTCTAGGCTTTGGCTCTCTCCCCAGGGTCCCAATCCATCTCCCATGGAGCCTGGGAGTGCTCGTCTTGTTTCCAGCACACACTTCCAGGTTCACTGCACCAAGGGGGATCCCAGCTTGGAGGCATTGGCACGTACTTGATGCAATGCTGCTGATATAGAACAGCTTTTAGCAGGAGCAATCTTCCGTGGAATGTGACCCATGGAAGGGATATCACCATTAACACAGTCCCATTGTCTTAATAACGTACAGACGCCAACCCAGCTAGCACATCTATTTCCTTTCGGAGCCTTGCACTGAAATACCACTCCAACTCATCTCCTTTTGAATTTAGGAGACGAACGATCATCTGTGGAGTCATAGCTGGTAGAACACTGTCAAGTACAAAGGAAGCCAAGCTATGACAGAGTCAAGTTCATGAAAAACGTGTTACTGATGTTACAGTCAAATCTATAGGGTTAGCTGCTGCTATCACAGCTAGCAAGATGCTTTCTATTTACCCTGAGCACATCATCCTAGGGGGAGTTTGGAGCCACAGCTTTGATAAACTGTCGTGGTCCAGCCTTCAGACCATGTTTCTATCCCTCACCCAGCAATGATAGCTCTTCTAATTTCAGAAAGAGCCAAGGACCAGCTCTTTCATATGGTTTCATTTAGGAGAGGTGAAAGGCTACTGACAGGGTTTTGGAGGGGAAACAAAAAAAAAACAACAAAAAAACCCCAGACAACAAGTGTCAGACCAAGCAGGAACAGCTCCCCGAGTCCTGCATAGCAACACATGTCTTCACTCCCGCAGACACCATATGGGTTAGGGTCTACAAAACCAGCATAACTCTCTCATGCTTCCCCCCAGGCTTCACACACATAAGTCTAACAACCAGCAATCCATCAAAGCTTGATTGCTCTCAAGCCATGCTGCTACCAAGATGAAATGAGAGAGAGAGAGAGATGAGGAAGCATAGCAAGCCAAAGTCGTTAAACCAAAATGAAAGCAGCACAAAGTGGGAAGAGATCAAGTTGGAGAGGAGCAGTGGGCGTTTGTTTCTGCTTTCCTTCTCATTGGCTTCACAAACACCACAAACAGGATTCGTAAGTGGTGGATATGCCGATGACGTTGCAGTCCCCTAACGAGCTCATAACCACCACGCTGATGCCGAGGGACTGCTGCGCACTGAGGAGTCTGGGTGTGTGCAAGGGAGATGTGGAGAGAGCCTCTTCAAATTAGCTCAAGACAAAAGTTGCTTATCCTAACGAAGGGAGGCACATTTCTTTTTGCCTTTTAATTAAGAGCTGGCTCATAAATCAAACCTCTTATTCCTACGCTTCGGATGTCAGATGATGGAAAGGTTCTTTTTGAATAACCAAGGCCCCCTTATATAAGCTGCGGTCCCTCCTCCAACTCCAGTAACACGGCTAATTACACTACTCTCGTTTGCGGTTAAAAACACACCCTGTCTTTGCCACGCCAGGAATTGGGCCTCGGCTCACAACCAGAAATGCCCAGCTGTGGGTCACAAACTGAGCAAAGTCTACCCCAGCTTAAACATTTCTCCTCCCCAGCAATGGGGAGGAGAAAATTACTGTAAAAATAAGCATTTCCCTACTTTTCCTCTGGGGTATCCACAACTTATTTCAAATTAAAGGGTTCCTAGAGACGGGCTGGGAAAATTGTTTAAGGCAAATTGTTTTCATAGAGCAATAGCCAGAGAACAAAGCGTGAAAGGCACGAGTTTGAACTTTTAAGCAGTATTTGTGGCATGCACACGCCTCTATGTATGCACATTTGTAAATACATTTCAAAATTCTTCATCCATGGTTGTTCTGTTTTCAACCACTCAGCCCCTGCTTCGTTGTCTCTCCACAGCAATCGCTTCTAGCACTTGGAAGACGAGCTGAAGGTGTTGGTCCAGACTGCAGCAGATAGTCCAGCTGAGGCTCTCAGCAAAGCCTTGGACAACGTAATGAGCGAACAGTGGGAACAAGCAGGTTTCATGCAACACATGCGCTGTAGGCACTATGGGATCCTGTGAAGGGCTTCAGAGAGAGCCCAGGGAACTGAATCTGGACCTCGCGTCATGGTTTACATCCTCACCAGTGCTCAGTTCCCACCCTCTGCACCCTTTCTGCTTCCTTCCTAAAACCAAAAAGCTGTCAAATTGTGATGTCTACATCAACGACTATCTGCAGCCGAACCAGAGATCAGACATCTGGCCAAAGGGAGGAGGAGGAGGTGAGGCAGGCTGCAGAGGCGATTTTGGGCACAGATATGGCTGCAGAGTGGTGAGGGGGATAGAGTGGAGGATGGTGAAAGGAAGAGATGGATGCACAGCGCCTTATCAGGGACTTGCTGTTCTTTCAACTGGCTCCCTGATAACATATGGAGCTTAATCAAATATGCAAATGATGTCCTATCTAGAGACAAGGGAAACAGAGAAATAAACCCAGAGACCATGCATGAAAACAAGCCGATAAAATGAGGGAGTGGGTAGAAGGTTTCTTCTTTTTGATAAAATTATTTCAAAAGATTAAATTAAAGCAAAACTAATTAGGAGAACCGCACTTAAGCCGACTTCCCATAAGAAGGGTCAGCAGGCAAGAGGCATTCAAATCAAAGGCAGATGCAAGAGGCACTTCAAGGGCTCCCTGAAAAGTCATTATCCCAGTCAAAAGGGAAGGGGACAGAGAGGAGGAAGGAATGACAAGAGCCATTTTGGCTGGTCATCCGTCCGGACATTAGATGGAGTGTACGGGGAGTTAAATAGCCTCTCTTTGTTACCCTGGAGAGCAGAAGAAGCAGGTGAAGTTCAAAGGGACTGTTTACAAGAGCAGGGAGTGACAGGACAATGGGGAATGGGTTTAAACTAAGAGAGGGGAGATTGAGATGACATCTGAGAAAGAAATCCTTCCCTGGGAGGGTGCTGAGGCCCTGGCACAGGGTGCCCCGAGAAGCTGTGGCTGCCCCTGGCTCCCTGGCAGTGCCCAAGGCCAGGTTGGATGGGGCTTTGGGCAGCCTGGGCTGGTGGGGGTTGTCCCTGCCCATGGCAGGGGGTTGGAACTGGATGGGTGGTGAGGTCCCTTCCAATCCAAACCAGTCTGTGATTCTATGGAAACTGATCACGTAACATCCCATTCAGAGCACTTCTCAGAGAACAGAGGGACAAAGAGAAGTAGATAGACCAGAGGGGGACAGGGATGTGTTGACTTTCCCTTGCATTCCACCCCTACAGGGCTTCCATCAGCAGCACAGCCACGCCAGCTATTGCAGCCTGAACCCTCCACGCCTTGCACAGAGCTACTGACACCACCCAGAAAATCACCTGCCGCGACAAGGCAAATGACAACCAGCATCACAGCGAGCCATCCCCCGGGAGGCTGCAGGACCCATGGATTTCAGGGAGGTAACCTGCAGCAGGACATTGTTATCTGTCCCTTTGTTCTGCTTTTGTCACTAACATCCCCCTCGCCTGCACAGCACACACCCTCAGCCCCCTGTAGGGATATCCACCTCAGCTGCTTTGGGACTCAAAACTTGTCAAATTCAAGCTGCAGCTTCTTAGAGGAAGAGTTTGAAGAGATGATGGTACAACCTGCTGCAGCGGGTCCACTGGAGCCCCTTATTTCTCCTGAGATCAGAAATAAAACCGCACGGTGCAGCACCATCAATGCGGAATCTGGAGGGACTAGACAGTGATTTGCAAATCTCGTTGCAGGATCACAAGATCCCATCTCTGACAAGACTCTGAGGCACTGTTAAACCAGAACCTCCAAAAAAAACAAGAGCGGCACTCAACGCACGTATGCTTGGCGCCCAGCAAAAGCACAGCTCAGCCAAACCCTGCACACCAGCACGGAGACTGCTGAGCAGTCAGAAAGCAAAGAGAGGTACTTGAGGGAGAGACACGGAAAATTAATTGCTCTCTGCCAAAAAGCAGGCTCTAACTCTTGCTGGGAAGAGCAACCTTCCTAGCAGACAAAAAAAAAGGGAGTTTTCCCTACTGCGGTGAGATACTGCAGCGAGGCAACTGTAGTGTGCTACGCTGACAAGTTGTAGCTGGAAGTCCCAAAGCAATGGAAATGAGGGGTGGGAGAGGCGAAGCACCCGCCTGCAGTGACAGACCAATTAGTGGGTATTCCAAAACAAGTGTCAGCTGCACCAGTTCAGCAGCAGAGTCTGGATGCAAACCCTCTGATGTGGTTTAGGGCCTGGGGTTTTGCAGCAGAGGTTGGATCACAGGATAGCCCAGGCTGGAAGGGACCTCAGGAGGTCTCTAGTCCAAACTCCTGTTCAAAGCAGGGTCAGCTGTGAGATTACACCAGGTTCCTTTGTCCGTTCAGGCTTTGAAAATCTCCAGGGATGGAAACTGCACATTCTCCATGGGCAACCTGCTTCAACGCTTGCCTGGCCTCATGGGAAAAAGCTTTTCCTTATATCCAGTTGGAAGTGCTCTCATGTCAACTTATCCCTGCTGTCTCACATCCTCCCACCACTCACCAATGTGAAGAGCCAGTCTCCACCTTCTCAATAACCTCCTTGTAAGTGTGGGAATGCTGCTGTTAAGTCCCTCCAAGTTTTCTCTTACCCAGCCTGACCAAGCTCATTTCTCTCATTCTCTCCTCTCAGGGCAGCTTGTCCAGCTCATGGCCCATCTCTTCACCCTCTCCTGAGCTTCCTCTGGTTGATCAATGCCTTTTTTTTTTTTTTTTTAAACTGAGGGGCCTAAAACTGGGCACAGTATCTACCTATGGTCTAGCAGTTGAGTTCAAGATGATCACCTTCCCCTCGATCTACCAACAGTGCCCCTGTTTGTAAAGCTGAGGATGTTGTCATCCTCTTTTGCTGCATAGGCACACTGATGGCTCACGTGCAACTTGCTGCCTACCAGAATCCCCAGGTCTTTTTCAGGAAAGCTGCTCCCCAGCCAGGCAATCCTCAGCCTGAATCATTGCAAGAGGTCACTCTTTTCCAGGTGCAGACTTCACACTTCTTAAATGAGCTCCTGCCAACCCCACTGCTCCATCCTGTCTAGGTCCCTGCTGTTCAGCCAGATTCTCCCAACTGATTGCAGCTCTGGGATGAACAGATGCCCAGAGGAACCTGCTTCACACTTCATTTGACCTCAAGCTGGTGAAAGGTGAAGTGCAACAGGAAGGTGCTCACCCAACTGCAAGGCTTCGGAGCAGCATGGGAAGAGAGACAGCACAGCAGCCTACAACCAGGATGTACAACTCCTGGATCTGTGATTTCACCCCCGGGGATAGCATCTGACTACCCAACACTTTTAGGTCATGTTGGACTCCAGTAGCATCAGCCATGACTTTTAGATGACAAATGGATGTCACTACCCAATGCCCACATAGATTCCCAGCATCACCCCTTTAAGGTCTGCCAGCTACACCCAACACCAGCATCAATCGCCAAGCACACCACAGGTACCAAAATCACAGCTTTCCAAATGCCGCGCCAGAGAACTGAACTACTCTTCAGGCATCTACGCCGGCAACAACCTCTCAAAGAGGGCCTGTATATCAATGTAGGACACAGACAACTGCAGCCTTCATAGACGTCAAATGCAGACGGGAAGCGATATCACTCCATCACAAGTGAGTGAAGCACTCGGACTCCCACTGATTTAGGAAGCTGTGAGGAAAGACCAGGGTGAACAAGTCCCTCTTGCAGAAACCAGCTTCCCAGCAGGAGCCAGAGCCTCTACAGCATGTTTTCAGAGCAGTCAAGTCCACTTGCCAAACAGTTGGGGCAAAAAAAATAAAATTGAAAAGAAACTCTGACTCTTTCAAAGCAGCAGAGGGAAGGAGAAGGAAGCAGAGTTTCCCCGCTGACATTCGCACAGAGCTGTCAGCAGCAGAATATCCTCCAGGGAATATCAAAACCTAGCAGGGTTTCTCATCTTATGCATATTTAGAAACCCCCTTGCTTGGGGAAACGATGAGGACCTCTGTCTTTGCCTGCAGTTATCACAAGACTGCAGACCTGTGCACAGCAAACCCAGGGCTCTCTCATTAGCTCCAACTCCTTGGATGGGAGGTGAGGTATCAGAGGAGAAAAGGAAGATACTCCTCTCCACGTTGGTACATCATGGCATCACCAACCCACCCAGAGCTCTATCACCTACGGGTCTCTGCCCATCTCTTGTAGCCTTTTACCTTGCTCAAGTCTTTTTGCCTGAAAAACTCCAAATGGGCATTTCTCTCTTGCCCACTTGCGACACTTGAGAGCAATCCAGCTGTGTGGAAGGACCTGACATGTTGTGAGTCCCACCAGGATTCAGCTGCTCTCTTCCGTTGACTGGGATGAGCCCTGCTCTGGGAAGAGATCTCGCCCCATATGTGACAGGGCAATGACTGTAGCAAGAGGACCCATGGCAGCAACCAGTGATGTTAACAGAGGGTTAACACAGGTTTGGGTACCCTTCAGGGTAACCTTTACAGAAGCAGTCCCAACTCTACTGTAGACCAAGGTGCTTCTCCAAGGCTGGCTCCTTCAATAGCCATAAACAGCACTGTAGGATCCCACCAGAGAGCTGTCAGCTGGTTGATGGGACAGGGTAGCCCCAGCTACGCTGTCAGAAATCGGCAGGAGCTCAGCCTTGCCTGTACTTTCCAATCCAATTATCGGTGTGAGAAAGCCAGCCTTCCTCAACGCAACCGTGAGGTGGGCCAAAATGAGAATTGCAAACCCAAGCTCTCAGATCTAAAAGTCTCCCTATGGTGTTTTGTCTCTGGCTCCAAAGAACGCAGGGTCTCGGGGGTTCAGCGTAATCCAGAGGGTGGTTCATAGAAGTCGTCAATACTGTGAATTTTCTACTAAATAGAGGTGATAGCTAGTGGGAAGTGCTGGCCAGATTTCAGAGCTGTCTGATCTGAACAAAAAACCTTCACCCCGAATGGCAGTCCAAATATAAAAAGCCATTCAAAGACTGATGGGATTTTATGAAAAATGAAATACCGGCCACAGAGTGAAAGAATTGTTGTTTTAAGCCAAATTTCTTCTCTGCAAGGAATTTAGCATAGAAAAGGCTTTGAATGAAATATTTTGATGGAATTAAAAAAAATAAAATATTTCCTATGGAGAAGTTTCAGATAAATGTAAACTGCTACAAATAAACATTTCAGAATGGACAAAGAGCTTTGTTAGAAGAGCAACTCCTAGGGCTGTTCCCAGGTTAACACTTGTAAACTCAAATGTCCCTTTACACCTGCATCTTACACGCAGAATAATCGCGGGTAAGTTGTGTTTCTTTGGCTGGAAACTACCTGCACAAAAGCAACGACCCATAAATTAAATGCCTGGGGAAGGAATACAAGGAATACTGAATCCTGCTACGCTCCCTCAGTGATGGCAGGTATTAGTGACACATAATTTGGCCAGACACACTAGAAAAAACATCCAAAACAAGCATATAAAACTGTGCAAAGCATCTCCACGGGTACACCTCTAGCTTTCTCCTACCGCTGGAGTGAAGAGCTAAGCATGAAATGAGAGAGTGCACAAAGGAAGAGAAAAAAAAAAGCCGGTGGATTTCGGCACCTGGCTGTTTTACAGCCAAGTGGTTTTTAGGAAGCACATACCCAGGAATAACTCCCATTCCCGATGGTTTACGGCGCTGTTTGCGCAGAGACAAACCAGACATTTGTTAAACTCAAGTTGGGCTTTTGTATCTCCTGAAAACAATCACTACAATTTCACAGGGGCGCCCATCGACTTTCGGCCGCGGGTTTTGTTGGAGGCACTTCCCATCGTACGCAGGAGCTCACCCTGCCAGCGAAGCCCACCAGGCACCCTGGAGTGCGCTAAAGCTGTGGCAACGCTTATCAACGTGGTACGGGGAACACCACGGGCCGGCCAGCACGGAAGGTAATATTGGGATCTGACCAAAGCACTGCAAGATGAAACAGTTCTCGTTAAAGACTACCACAGGAGCTTTAATGCCCACAAGTGGTCAGGAGCTGGTTTTCCATCTGATCCGATCTGTCTAGTTTAGCTGTTTGATGCGATCACACACCTCGCCACCTTCGCTGCATTGATTTTCTCCAACGCTTCTTTGAGCGAGCGAAGTATTTCCTGCGCTTTGCAGGCAATAGACTGAGCTATGGAGGCACACCAGAAGTTTCTGGCAGAGCAAAGAACTGAACCCAGCTGTCTCCCAACCCACTTATCCCTGGGCCGCTGTTCTCCGTACCCAAGATGCCACCGGTACCTATCAGGCTTTTAATCCAAGGGCGCCGGTTTCTATACATGAGGTCTAGATGAGGGAATTTTTCTTTTCCATAGCTCTGCGTTTTTATCCTATTTATATCTTCATTCTGCAGGGCCAGGCTGTGATGTGGACAAGCCAGCAGAATTGGAGGGTGTATTTCTCCAGCACGTTATTCAGTGCAGTTGGTCTGCACATGCAGCTATGTGAAGGAGAGAGGGTTGCAAAATGTGTTTTGCCTGGGGCAGTGAAATAGCTGGGGCCAACCTTGTCATTCTGTTTCACTCACTCTTTTCTTACCCTATCTCTATCTTGGTTTTTCCTTTACTTTCTCTCTTTGTTGTCTTGGTTACATGGGCAGATTCCTGATACGCCGCTAGTTTTCATTTTAATGATATGTTCCTGTAAAGCACAATATTTTACTTCAGTTGTGCGTGCCACTGGATAAATTCCTTTGACATATGTGACATTTGTATATCAACTAACAGATATTGCTTTATGACTGTGGGTATTTCGCAGAGCACTCACGCATTGCATGCATCAAGATCTGATACACAGTCTGCCACTTTCGTATAAAAATACACACGCAGAGAAAAAGGCTGAACTTGCAGGAAAAATAAGGAAAGTTTCTCCAAAACCATCTTGCAATTACTTGCAGCAAGTCTTCCAACAACTGAGTAGATCCTGCTACCTTGAAGATAATCTCATAACTCCTCTCTTCATGCTATCCAAAAATAGAATAGAATAGAATCATTAAGGTTGGAAGTGACCTCAAGGATCATCTAGTCCAACCATCCCCCCACCACCTATTCCCCACTAAACCATGTCCCTAAGTACCACATCTAACCTTTCCTTAAACCCCCTCAGGGATGGTGACTCCACCACCTCCAATCCTTCACTGTAGCTTGACCTAGTAGCTGCACCGCACCAGGAGAAGCAGGAGTACGTACCATGCATGGTGGGACACGGCAAGCAGGGAAAGAAAAAGATTTTTAAAAAAAAAAGAAAATAAAAAAGGAGACAGCTCCTGGGCTTTTTCCACTGGTACATGGAGTTTCATCTAATCCTACAAAGCTTATTCCAATTTACCCTCAGGCATTTTTATTTTATTTAAATATAAATCAGACTTCATGCTACCATAATGGATTATGCTGGAGTTCTAATACCAATGCAGTATTTCCCTTGATTCCTATTCAAAAGTGCCTGATTGATGAGCCAAGATGGAAAACAAAGCCTCAAACAGCCCGTGAAGTCTTGGCAGGGGCCAAGGAGCGTCAAGTGAAAGTCCTGAGTGCCAAACTGGCCTCATGTGGCACCCAGAGGGGAAAACAGGCTGGTGTCCTGAGCTCAGACCCCCTCAGGAGCCCTGGAGGAGGGCAGTGCATGGAGGAGAGTCAGTGATTGCAAAGTCAGAGCAAGGATGGGGCTGAACCTGCAGGAACCGAAGGTTTCCAGAAACCTGGATCAACTGGTCCAAAACAACCACACGTGTTCAGGGGAGCCCCGTTGGGCTTTGCATTCTACCCCTCTTATTTGGCCGACAAAGAGCTCAACCTGAGACTCCAGCTCTGTTCCAACACACAGACCCAATGTACTACCACGGGCTGAATGTTCAGCACATTAGGAAAAAGGGAAAAAAACGAACCTTTCTCAAATTACATCAGCCAGTTCAGCTCCCCTCTTCTCATTCTTTACCCTATAAGGCTGTCCCCGCTCTTCACCAACTCCGTAAAGCACCAAGACCTTTCACTCCTATTTTCCCCTGTTAGAAGGAATCAGATCTTGTGACCTGAAAGGCGAAGACAGAGCTGTGTCTGAGTGTGCTTCTCCTCAAGCCAAAAGAAAAACCATAAGCTTGTGAGCGCAGGGACGCAGCAGTCATTCTTAACCGTTTAGGTCTTTTGGATATTTACCATTCAGATCTCAGCTACCCCATTTTTCTCCCCCCAGGAGACTGACTGGAGAACTAAACAGTTTATTACGATATCACAGATGACAGGGAAGCAAAACCTAATTAGTCAGGGGAGGAGATTATTTTTATTACAGCGGTTTAAAAAACAATTTGGCTCCTTTTCCACGTGCTCAAATAGGCTGTTAAAAAATAAATAAATAAATCTATTTTCAAAAGCAGCAGCAGCGTTAAACAAAGCCAGAGACATTTGCCAGTGGGCAGGATCCTGTTCCCCTTCGCAGACCTCCCTCAGCACGGGGGCAATGCCATCTGAATTTACAACCCCGATTTTCTAAGTGAAGAACAGATATGGGACCAAAACCAGAGATTTCAGACCTTCCATATAATCATCTGTGAACAAGTTACTCCCTTGTTTCCCTGTCTGCTATACACAAGCCATAGTGGGTCATCTTTTCACAGCACCTTTCTCTCCCCAACTTGGAGGTTTTATTGCGAAAGGAATTCAAGGAAGCATCAACACCCGACCCTCAAGATCCCGCCCGACCTCTTCTTCCAGCTTCTCACCCATCACCACTGTTATGACAAAGCCACAAGCTCCTTGCACAGGTAATATTTTGCAACACCTCCGGACTGTTCAGATAAACATTGCCAAACTGGCACGTAGGAGTTGAAATGGAGATGGTGCCCACCATTAGCATGAGAAGGTCACTGCTAATACCTCTTGTTGCCTTAAGAAAACCCAGGTAGATGGTTCCAACCTTCCACCTCTCAAGACTCTCTACTACTGCCTGACATGGCAAACTACAGAGCTACAGCCATGCAACTGCCATATTTTTAGTGAGAATGCACAGTGAGGTATATAAATACACTCTTTATTGTATTTGGGTTTATGTGGCATCAACCATAAACATAATGCTCATTATCATTCAAGACACAGCTTTCTTTTGATAAAAATACTCTTCCTCCAGTACAACCACCCAGCCTGACCTAAACAGAGCAACTGCTAATCCCATGCTGGGCTCGTGGTGGAAACACAGTCCAGTCACATTGCTCTGAAGAATGATCTCCAAAGCATGAATCCTCTTTCTTAAACTTCAGCTGCAGTCCATTTTTCTCCAGCGTGCGCAGATACCCTGTGATCAACTGCTTAATTAGAGATTGTCTGAACACAAAAATATTCTGTTGGATGTAAACTGCATCAAGTCTGCCTGTGGCTGGGTCTGTGGTTTGACTTCAGAAACATTCATTTGCTGATGAATAACAATTTGGAAGAAGGATTTTGTCCTTTCTCACATCAGCTCTGTCCCTCAAGGGTGAAAGCCAGTTTTTTTGCCAACTGAAACAACAATCGCTATCCTCAAAATAGGTGACGGACCTTCATATAAAGGCTGCACTCACATTAAATGCAATACTGCAATTCTCCACAAGAACATGAAAAGATAACTTAGAAAACCACATTAGGTCTTACCTTCTTGAGCTTCCCACTCTTGGTGCCCACAAAAGCCAGGGAGTGGTTCTTGTAGACGTAGGCAATCACAGATGTCATTCTGTCTCCATCCTCGGTGAAAATGGGGAGCCCTCGCACCATGGATGATACTCCCAAGGGGGCATTCATATCCAGGCCACAGAAATTGTCATCAATTGTTAACAGCTATAAACAGAAAGAAAGAGAGCGTGAAAAAACGAAGCCACCAATTCTTTAGTCTCTTGACAAGCATCCACCCAAGCAGGGACACCATGGCATAACACGCCCATAATTTCTGCAGGCTGAGAAGTCAACGACAAAGGCAGGACTGGAGAAATACAGAGGTGGAAAAAATTTGCCCAAAGTTGCACGATGAGTTACAGACAGAAGGAGAACTGGAAACTTACTTCTCTTGAATGACAGCCCAGCAGGATACATTATGTTAAGCCTTTTTCCTACTGCTTTACCAGTCGGATTTACCAGTCAAGCCCTAGCAATCAAAGACAAAGTCCGCTGAAAATGTCTTAAACATATCTAGCTCTGTCAAAAAAGGGATTCCCATGGGATCCAGAATAAGAACCACCAAGCTAAATCTGCACTGACAAATAAAATAGACCCTGGCCTGCGCCCTGGCCCCGAGGCTCAATAGGAAGGCTCGCATCCATGAAACCTCAATAACCACTCCCCTCCCACCACCAAACCCTATGGTATCACCCACACTACATCTTGAAAATCACTGTCCTCCAAGGCCTGACCAGGAGACGGCTGGTCAGCCCAGGCCAAGTCTGCAGTAGGAACCCTGCTAAGGATTAAAGGCCATGGATGGTGCCTGCACACTCCCCATTACTGGGGTCACCTTACTCATATAGTCCTGGGTCCTTTTCTCACACTGTTTGGCCTGGGCACTTCATCCTTCTGGGTCTCCCTTTCTTCTCCATGAAATGGAGATTATCCACATTTATCCATCTCACTGGGGCACTGTAACTCACCGCCGTTCTTTGGAGAGGAGGGAAGGTTTCACAGCTGTTGTGGGAGCTTACCAGCATTTATTGGAGATACCCACGAACTCCTAGCAACCAGAGAAAACGTCCTGTTCATTACCACTGCTGCCTAAGCTCTAACCCCTATTGCATTTGAACTCAACAGGCTTGTCATCGCACAGATGCTCCACTGGGATCCTTGCGTATGAATGCACATTATCTCTGGGGGTGTTTCTTTGAACTGCAGGGAGTTACAGAAGTGCAGCAGCAGCAGAACAGTACAGACAACTTTTCTACCTTAAGGCACCATCCGGACAGTAGGTGAGGCTAATACAGGTTGCCAATATAAAGATCTCCACAGAATAAGTCAAATCACAGAATCACAGAGGTTGGAAGGGACCTCGAAAGATCAACTAGTCCAACCACCCCTGCCAAGGCAGGGCCACCTAGAGCGCATCACTCTCCCGGAACGTGTCCAGTCGAGTTTTGAATGTCTCCAGAGAAGGAGACTCCACAACCTCTCTGGGCATATAAAGGTGAAGCTCCAAATATCACAGGACACAACTGCCAAAGCAGTTAGACTTTGTTAACTTCAATGGGACGAGTTACAGATCTGAAGTTAAGCACCCACTTAAAATGTTTTGCTAGACTAAGGCCTAGAAAGAATAAATTGTACAGGAAGGTTAGCTAGTTCTCATATATTAGTAACAACGGACCATGACAAATTTCTTTGTCTGAGCTCACATCTTCCTGGAAGCATGGCTAGAATACATGCCACTCCTTGCTTGAGTTCACCAGCAGTAAAAGCCTGATAGCTGATTCATTTTATCTTCACCCAGCAATTACAGGGAATAATTACAGATGGTTTTACTGAATGGAAGAATAATGTGTCCTAAATGTATTTATAAACACATAAAACAGCCATTAGTAAGGAACAGCTAGCCTGAGCTCTGGCCTGCAAGAGTCATTAGTGTTTGTGAACTGCCCTTTCAGAGCTAAAACACCAGCCCAAAGAGCAATTACAGATCAGATCAACAGCCTCCATGAGCAGCAGACAGGATGTTGCTAGCCTGCAATGCCGGGACAAAGCGTATGATAAACCTGCGTCCCAGATACAAAGGCCAAATTCATCTGAGGTCTAGTACTACCACGCTGATGGCCACACTTCAGAGAAGCTGGACAGCTCTGCTGACAGCGTGACTTGTGAAAACTGCGTATTCCTGTGGATAATGAGAACATGTACAGCTTCATTACACAGGTCAGGATGGAAGAGCTGCAGCTTGATTACTCAGGAAGAACAAATGTGTTTGAAGCAGCGACACTTCCCAGATCTTTCTGCGAGACATGAGACACTGACTGTCAGAAATGAGCTAACGAGAGGAGCAGTGTGTTGGTCTGATGCAGTGTGACAAGGCTTCTGTTCACCCATTTGCTACCCAATGCATCATTTGGTGTGGAATCCATCTTACATAGCTTTAGCCACATGAAATCTTAGTAAGTAGCCTATAGTGATCATCTAAACCACCTCCACAATCAATGGAGGAAAAGAGGTGTGTCAGAGAACAAGCCAACCATCAACCTTGTAATGCACTGGATCACCTTCTGATAGAGTCAGTTGATTGCAAAGGGACTCCAGATGATTCACTTAACCTAAGCATCTAGCAGTAAGCAGTATCATACTTTGAACAGGAGGTTTGACTATGAAAGCTTTTGAGGTCCCTTCCAACCTGAAATATCCTACAGATGTAGGATCTGAGAAGAACCCAGGTCTTGAAGTCAAGTCCACTTTGACCAGAAACTCTTAAGCTCAGATTAACACGATCTGTATTTCAAAGCTGTAACAAAAGCGCATACGTGCCTCGCTCAAACCAACGGCCTGACAGGCTGAGAGAAGAATTGTTTCAGACTGAAAGCAAGAAATTCCCAAACCTTCTACAAACAGGAGAAAGAGAAAGCGCTGCTTTGTCATGGTTTCAATGAAAAACAAGAAATGAGAAACAGCTTTCTTCACCACCAAGAGGACAAAAAACTCAGTAGTGTCAGCAGATGACTTACCTAGGGTGCAGCGTACCAAGCCTCATCTCAAACAGGAGGAAATTATATAGACAAGCAGTGAAATGGTAGCAAACAAGCAGAAGCTCTGCTACTACAGCACGAGGCATCCTCCTTGGTGTAGCACAGCTTCCCACACACTCCCCCTGCTACAGCACAGCCAAAACCAATTACTCCAGCTGAAGCACTTGGAGACCAGAAAGGACCCATGCAATCATCTACTCTGCCTTCCTGTATGACCCAGGACCTCAAATCTCAGGCAGGACCTGCCTGTGCTGTTTTACAGGGAGACACCAGCCACTTCTGTTTGCTCCCCAGACAGGTCCGAGTCTGCATGGCTGTAAGGATATAGCTCTGAGCCCTCTGTAACGCACTCTGTCAACAGCCAGGGTGCGTTAGCTAGAGAATATATGATTGCTGGAGATGTATATCAGAGCTCGCAGAGCCAGAGTAAGCTCTCATCCTCCTGCAAAACCCTAGGAGGATACAGACCCAGAGATCCCAGCATCAAGCGCAATAACCTGCAGATGATTTGCAGCACGTCTCCAACCTGTTGAGACTTAACTAATCCAATCACCACAGGTTAGTTCCTCCTCCATCAGACTGGGCCCAGCTCCAGCTGAACTCAGACTTACCCTTAACAGGCTGATATAATGATTTTCCCTTATACAGACACGAAACTAAATTTAAGCCCATTTATTTAATCTTGTTTCCCTGAGTTTATTTACAGAAGGACATATCCTTATAAGGAGGGCTTATAAGAAAGATGGGGATAGACTTTTTAGTAGGACCTGTTGCAATAGGACAAGGGGTAATGGTTTTAAACTAAAAGAGACTAAATTAAGACTAGATATAAGGAAGAAATTTTTTATGCTGAGGGTGGTGAAACACTGGCACAAGTTGCCCAGAGAGGTGGTAGATGCCTCCTTCCTGGAAACATCCAAGATCAGGTTGGATGAGGCTCTGAGCAACCTGATCTAGTTGAAGATGTCCCTGCTCACTGCAGGGGGGTTGGACTAGTTGGCCTTTAACAGTCCCTTCCAACCCAAACTGTTCTATGATCCAGGGGCCAGGGCACAGTTGAAGAGTGAAATCAGCACTTTCTGTTATATGACACAGTTCAGATGAGATCTAGGACCATCTCAGACATGCAAAGTGGTGTGTGAGAGCAGACGAGGCCATGATGTTCCCTCACATGCTGTTGCGTGTCGGAGAAGAGTTGTGGTTTGCAATGTGAACAACCACCCTCCAAGAACAGGAGCAAGGCTAGCAAGCCACACACCACATGAAAACTATTTTCATTTAACATGTTTGGGTTATTTCCTCTGGGGATCATCTGCAAAAAAAACCCACCATGGAGTGAAACCCTACCAATAAACATCACCTGGCTCCTGTGCAGCTGTGGCTCTCAGCTCCACACACGCCTTTGTCAAGACAGAAATACAGTCATCTTCTTCAGCAAAGAGAAACACGTAAGGAAGTTTGGATTTATGATGAAAGGGTCAGGAGTTGCAAGCACAGGTTTATTTTCAATTCCAGACACTCCTAGCAGCAATATAAAGTAGCCACGTTAAACTCTCCGGAGCTTCTCTGCTCGGCAATTTCACGTTAACGACTTTCCAGAATGAAAGCGGAGGTGAGGACATGAATTCACTGGGATATCAGGGAGGGGCAAAGGGAAGATCTAAAGAGGCAGGAATAGGATCAGCAGTTCCCACATCCTGAGCGGTTAAAATCTAACCCAGAAATTCACAGCACAGTCCGTAGGTAGCTCAGAAGGGAAGGGGGGACCTTGCGATTGAGGCATTGGGCATCATCCCACACCAGACTCCCACTTGCAAAAGAGAGAACAGCACTCACCACCCCTCTGCCTCAGGGAAGCTGCTAGACACAGGTTTATAAGGTGCTCTACATATCTGAAATATCTTCATGTGAGAATGACCGGCAGCTCCCAGGGTAGAAATGCCCTCCTGAGTCCCACCAGCCGCCTCTCCATCTTGGGCTGGTGTGCAGGAGGAGGCTACCTGGTGAGAGGCTGTGGTCTGCTCCTGCGTCAGCAACCAGAGGGTTCGTCTGCAGCCGCGGCACTGTCACATTCAGCAGTGAAATCAGAAGGATGTGCAAAAGAATGGGCCTGATTTACGGGAGGACTCTGGCAGGCATTCGCCTTCTCCAGGATTAAGCCTATCAAATAAATAATTAACACATCCCAGCCCTCCTGGAGAGGATGGTTTTACAAGGCTGGTGCTGGCTCAGTCCCCCAGGGATTTGCTGAGCCCCCAAAACCCCCAAACTCAGCAGAAGGGTTAGAGCTCTGATTACACCACCTCCTTCCCCGTCCTCATCTGATTCCCCGGCAGAAGCCAGCGCTTTGGCATTGCACAAGAGGCTGAAGCCCCAGATATTAGGGGGCCAGTGCAAACAGTGCTCATAATAAACTGCAGTTGTCCCTTGAACAGCTATCTGCTTTAGGTATTTGCTTCTGAAACAGCCCCTGATAATCTAATACAGCCTAATCCATATTTTGGGAAAAGCTTTGATAGAGGATTAGCCATCCCTCATTCTTCCTTGCTTTCACTCCCATGAAATCTTCCTCTCCAATCAAAGCACCGGGGCCTTTTTCCAGATATCTCATCAGACTCCAAAGCAATTCCACAGACTCACTGGGGATAAAGGCTGTCCCAACAGCCAAGTCTTGCCTTTGATTTACAGCTAATATCTAACAGCCCTGTCTTCACACGGTGGCAGGTACTTGGCTTCTCACTCTTGTTATCTCAGGCTTGGCTACGCCAGGCGATGGAGGGAACGCATACATTACAGCCGTCTGTGCTGCCAGCAGGGCCAAGGAGCCAACAGCAGCAAGAAATCAACAGTTATATGCATTAGAGTCTTCGCAAGGAGACATCCAAGGTCTTTTCCGTCAGCTGACTGCAAGATCTTCTTTCCTTCCTGACTGCAAGGACTGAGTGAGGGTGAGGGGGGGCATGTATCCGACTCAATGTGATATTTAAAAATCTAGAGAGATGGAAACCCTAGGAAAATCTGTCACCAGGAACTTCACAGTTCCTGAAGAGATACAAGTTGGGAAATTCAGGGTCTAGATCACCTGGTGCAGGGGTGAACAATAAATCTCCACCCAGCAGAGCCGCAAATTATGGCAGAAACCATCTCCCTGCAAACCACAGGTCTTTAAACTGCAACAGCAGCAGTATGGTACCCAAGACTTGTGCTTCTCCTGTTTGCCTGTGCATGTCATCTTGATGGTATCAGCATGGGCTTCACTGCTTGGTGAATTTCTGGTCAGGTGCTGGTTTTCCCTACCGCTGGCATTAGTACCTTGCCTTCCTTACGATGGATCGGCTCTGCCTCTGACCTCCTGCAGCATCTCTGCTTCTGGTCATGCCGCCTCCAACTTTTTCTTCTGATTCCTCTGAGACCAATGGACTTTGGTTCACCTGACCTTCTCCTCATGATCTGGGCTGTGAACTTTGGCAGAACCATCACATTTCAGCCCATTGGCTGTGTCTAGCTGTGAGATCCTAATGCGGGATGGAGACAGCCCCTCTGACTTTCCCCTCATGCCACATCATTCCCATAATTTGATGCCTGTTACTGCCCTCCCCATCACATACATTCCGGACAGTGGGCCAGGAAAAGGCCGCGGGCTTGCCCAGCACCAACGGCTGTAGACCTTTGTCATCTGCAATTCAAAGCCACGGGGAAATTTTGTGGGCAAAAAGATGGGAACCCTGGGCCACCAACCAAAGAGCATAGATCACCAACCAGCCCACCCTTCAGCAGTTAGCCTGCAGCCTGATAGCATCCAAAAATACCCAGTGCCATTTCTCCAGGGCGGTCTATGATACAATGGAAGCTGGATAAAGAATCAGCATTTGAAAATACATTATAATTGCACACTGCTTTCCACTTGTGCAACCACAGCAATGGTTACCACGCAATTACATGTCACCATATACAAATGACAGTGCAGTTACAGTAACTTTACCAATTACAGGGAAATTGCACCCACTATGCTAAGAGGTTTTCATTCAAACACAGTTCGGGAGCATAAGAACAGAGGGGAAAGTTACTCAAATTGACTAGAACTGGTACAGATGTTTGGTTTTGAGGTCTGTAGTTTAAGCATCAGTTCAAGGACCGGTGTCAAGTTTCCAGAATGCTGCAGAATCTTAATGCAGTACAGACTTTTTATGCCTGCATTTATGTTCCTGCTGTACCATGAGCATAAGGCTTCCCAACAGTCTGTACCATGCACCTCCACGTCGTAAAATTTGCAATTTCCTGAAGAGGAGGTTGCCTTTCTTACAGAGACCAACAGGTTTCTTTAGTCTTCAGGCCTTTTGCTCAGCAGACCTCACTGATTATTAGCAAGAATTAATTGTTGCTATAAATTTAGCATCCTCTAAGTCCCAGCTTTCAGAATGATTAGGATGCCATAAGATGCGTAAAATGTACGTTGCTTAGTGAACCCCTAAAATTTTTCTGGAGTCTAAGATTGAAAAATTTGAGCAATACTGGCAGTAAAGTTTGCTTTTCTTATTTCCTGCTGGAGACCCTGGAGATGCAGACCACAGCTTTCAGGGGCTGCTGAACCTGTGTCACCTCTGGAGCCTGGAGCACCTGTGCTATGGAGAAAGGCTGAGAGCTGGGGATGTTCACCCTGGAGAAGAGAAGGCTCTGGGATGCTCTCATTATGGCCTTTCAATACTTAAAGGGGTCTTATAAAAAGGATGGAGAGGTATTCTGCTCGAGTAGATAATAATAGGACAAGGAGCAATGCGTTTAACCTAAAGCAGGACAGATTTAGATTAGACATTAGGAGGAAATCCTTCCCTGTGAGGGTGCTGAGGCCCTGGCACAGGGTGCCCCGAGAAGCTGTGGTTGCCCCTGGATCCCTGGCAGTGCCCAAGGCCAGGTTGGATGGGGCTTTGGGCAGCCTGGGCTGGTGGGGGGTGTCCCTGCCCATGGCAGGGGATTGGAACTAGATGATCTTTGAGGTCTCTTCCAACCCAAACCATTCTATGATTCCATGACATCACAGGCACAGAGCTGGTGGGCAGCAACTGTAAATGCTTTCCAGCCCATGGCCTGTTCTCAGACTCTTGTTCCCACTTTTGCAATGCATGTTGCCTTACCACTGGCATGGGACTGGTCAGCAGCAGCATTTCTGCTCTGGAAGCAGCACTGGACTATCAGAGAGAAATAGTTTGTGCTTCCACGAAGAAAAGTCTAAGTCTGACTGTCCAGAGAAACACATCATCGATATCAAGCGTGCAAAACAGTATATTTGTTCTTGGTCACCTGAAAGGGGGTTGTGGTGAGCTGGGGGTCGGCCTCTTCTCGCAGATAACTAGTGACAGGACAAGGGGGAACGGCTGCAAGTTGCGCCAGGGAAGGTTCAGGTTGGAGATGAGGAGAAATTTCTTCTGGGAAAGGGTGGTTGGCCATTGGAACGGGTTGCCCAGGGAGGTGGGGGAGTCCCCGTCCCTGGGGGTGTTTAAGGACAGGTTGGATGTGGTACTTAGGGCCATGGTTTAGTGGGGGAAAGGTGGTGGGGGGACGGTTGGACTAGATGATCCTTGAGGTCTCTTCCAACCTTAATGATTCTATGATTCTATGATTCTAAGACACTCCTACCACTACAAGTGAAGATGCTATTAAGGATCCAGCCTGAAACACCAGCAGGTTAATGAATCTGTGTTACTGGCAGATGGTATACTGGCACCAGCCTCACCATAGCCCTCAGCTTCTGTATCAACTTCACCTCCAAGCGTCTGCCAGGAGAAACAGTCACACTATGTCACGATAAACAAGGCAAGGTGCGGCACAGACTCAGATACCTGGCAGCACTTTTCAGTGGGATATTTGCACTCTCTGTGTTTGGATATTGTAACTTCAGTGATATTTTAAGTGCCTTGGTTAGACCCCAAGAGTCTAATACAGGCAGGGAAGAGGAACAGTGCCTGCAGCAGCAACGCAGAGCGTCAGACTGAGATAGCACAAACACTCCCATTTATGGAGGTCTTCACATCCCACATCCCAAACATCACCGCTGTGTCCGCCAAATCTCCCTTTTGCATATGCCGTTTTCACCCCCTCAAAAAAAATTCCGGCATTACAATTACAAATCTCAGCGTTAGCACACCAAGCCATGCAGCTGGGGTGAAAATCAGCCCCCTGAGGTGTGTGGTTCATCCTCTCATAGGTGAAAAGTGTACCTACAAACAAGAAGGATGGATGGAACCTGAAGAGCAGCAAGTGCTGCCCAGAGAAATTGTGGATGTCCCATCCATAGAAGTGTTCAAGGCCAGGTTCAATGGGGCTTTGGGCACCCTGGGCTGGTGGGGGGTGTCCCTGCCCATAGCAGGGGGTTGGAACTAGATGATCTTTGAGGTCCCTTCCAACCCAAACCATTCTGTGATTCTATGAGTCTAAATGAGACTGTAAAAGGAAACTGAGTTCTTCTGCAGTCCCATAAACTTTCCCTTGCTGTTTCAGAGGCTGGAGGATCGTATGGATGAGGCACTGAAGGATAAACAGCAGAATATGATCTCTGTGGCTCTCAGCTCAGTGCTTTCCACGAGCTTTAAAAAAATCACTTAAAATTTTTCACACCCAAAAAAAAAAAGATATTATTAAGTGTGGAGACTCTGCCTTTGAAACCGCCATGGTCTATTGGGCAAATAAGCATTTAGGGATTTTTCAAAAGTGAAGTATTGATCAAATAAGCTGCTAGAGCTCTTCTGTAAGAACATATTCCGGCAGCAAAGCTGTGTTACGCACCTGAAACACAGTAGCACTGGCTTCCCCTGGTGCTGCTGTAGCTGAGGTGGGGAGTAAGAGTCCCAGAGAGAGAAAATCTTAGGTGAAAAGGGTTTTCTGTCTAGGCAGAAAAACACTTTTGAGAGAAGGAGAAGTGCTCACCATCTGCTGCATTTTATCCTAAAGGATGTTGCATTTTCATGATCTGCCAAAAGTTGTCTACATGACGAATTCCTGGAAATATCAACTGTAGTGATGAAAGAGGTGTGAGAAGAGACTGGAGCTACATCCTCGGTCAGCTGTGCCCCGTAATCCTGAGCATTCCTGCCATAACAAGGTTTGTTTGGGGTTTTTTGAGGTTGGTTTCTTTTTTTATTTTATTCCTGAGTTGGAAGGGACCCATAAGGACCATCGAGTCCAACTCCTGACTCCACACAGGCCCAGCCCCATCACAGTAGATGACTGAGACCGTTGGCCAGATGCTGCTTGAACTCAGCCCAGCTCGGGGCGGTGACCACTGCCCTGGGGAGCCTGTTCCAGGGTCCCACCACCCTCTCACGGTTTCTCTCAGGCACATCCATCCAATAGAGACACCTAACAAAGAGACGTTCCCTTCCCCAATTACAAACTCTCACGTCCATCTTCACCAGACGGACACCACAGACACACCACAGGACCCTTCTAAGGTCTCCACGATATCATTGCTGTCTGTTGCACGCAACGTGGAAGGGTGTAAGAGCTTTCTCTTGCTGACCTGCCCTCCCTTCCACAGACACCATGCCTGGCCCATTATCTCCCAACACTTGCAGGCAGCAGAATGGTTAAACCAGCGTTTCTGGAGCGTTTCTGGCAGCTGTCAGGCACCCCTCATTCCTATTCCAGTGGCGCACACCAGCACCTTGCCGGATAGAGTCCAGCTGCCTCCCCTACGCCGGCGCCACCAGCAATTCTCCACTGAATCACAATTACTATAATTATTATTTTGTTACCCAGACCAAATCATCAGTTGGGCTGCAAAATGCCACGCGCACCAACAGCGCTATATAAATTAAACAACAAGGCCGTTTTGCATGCAAGCAACACCTTTGCCCGGAGATCCCAGAGCTGCTTAAAAGCATTAATTAAGCCTCGCCGCGGTCCTGCGAAGGTAAGCTGAGTGTTGTAATGAACGACATGCATGTGCTGTTGCCCTTCAGCGTGGGGAAATCGAGAGAGCTCGGCTGGGTATGAGAGGCCCCGTCTCGCTCACCAAATAACGGAGAGCCCTGCCGAGCTCCAGGGCTGCGCGTCTGGATCAGGGATAAACCAAGTTGTGTCCGGTCCTATCATCTCATGGAAAATGAACTTAAAGATGCTGCGTTATTGGTTTAAACAAGGAACTAAAGCACTCGAGCCCTGAAAAGAAAAATCTCCCACTCGCTGCCTTTATCTGTGCAGATCTCCGTACTTGAGGAACTCCGAGCATTTGTGTCAGCTGAGTATAAATGCACTCAAGCCATTAAGCTCAAACTCCTCCTGCATCCGAAAGCAGGACTGTGCGAGCGGAAGGCTGCAGCCAGCCCTCGGAAGCAGGGACACCGTTACAATTACAGCCCTGTATTTCTTGGCGCGGGATCCCGACCAATAGCCCCGACCCATTGATAAGTGCTGGGTCATTCCCTCATTAGGACGAGGACATTTTTATGATTCCCTTCTGCGCGCTCCCTCGCTCTGCCTCTCCCACTCCTTCTCTGCGTCTAAATACACGCCTGGCTAATATCGCTTGTTTACAGGATAAATCAGCTGAACAAATCCTATTATATTTTGGAACACTGACAACGACGGGGTAATGACATTGAAACAGGGAAAATACGATGTTGTTCCTACTGATCTAATGTCACCCACATGCTCTATCAGCTACGCCAGCTCCAACACTGCATGGAGGAAGCAGAGGTGTCTCTGTCTTCCTGTGGTGCTACCATTCAGTTGCACGCATATCTGGGTGCCTTGCCTTCCCGCATTTCAAGTACTTCTTTAAGAATTTTAAGTATTATTAGAATCTGCACCATAAAGCAGAAAACATTGAGGCTACAATGCTTATTAGCTCCTAAATTTAGAATCATAGAATCATTAAGGTTGGAAGAGACCTCAAGGATCATCTAGTCCAACCGTCCCCCCACCACCCATTACCCACTAAACCATGGCCCTAAATATCACATCCAACCTTTCTTTGAGCAACTGGGTGCTGGTGGCACAGGGAAGATGTTAGGTCCTGCATATTATATAGCTCTCAGAGAGATGTAATAAAGCTCTGCATTTCAGCAAGCACAGTGAGGCCACATTCCTCCACTTACTGACATTTATCTACGCAACAGAGAAAAGCTGAAGAGAAGGATGGTTACAAGGCAGAGGTGTGCATGACACCCAGGACCCTGGCTCTATCCTGAACTTGGGCATATCTACCCCGCCAAGTCTACACCGTCTCTGCAAGCACCACATTTCATCCCAAAGCTGTTGTCACATTACCCAAGGACTGAGCCAGCGCTAATAAACTGCCTCTCAAACAAACTTACATCAAAACCATATGCCACACTAGCACAGCCACACAGATGTGAGGCTGGGAGTGTCTGGAGCAGGCATACAGTCAGATGAGACTTGGGGATCTGGTCTTGTCTCCATCTTCACACCAGCCAGTCTTCCCAGTGGATGAACCCAGCATCTGTATTAATCCTACCTAGTATAATGGTGATCCATGTTTTCACGCAGTTTGGATAAATAAATGTGCTTAATTCAGGTGAAAAGAAAAAAAAAAGTCCTATTTATGTGTGTGCTGGAATATAAAATGAATACAGACAGGTTAACGGTTGGAGTTCATGATCTTAAAGGTCTTTGCCAACCAAAACTATTCTGTGATCCTATGTGCACCAGATCGTTCCCGGAGGTTAAACATCTTCGCTGATTCTCCAAGTACTGAGACAGACCCTGCACTTTTTTCCACCCTGACAACTACATTCGCCTCAGGCAAGCGAGAAAGGATCTGTGCAGGATTTGCCCCAGAAAGAAATGCTGAATCCGACATACCCTCAACCCCCTCCTCAACAGAGCGGTTATTGTACAAACTCCAGCTGCCCCTGCTCCGGAGGGGCTTTAAATAGCGTCGGGCTCGAGGCAGGAGCAGGAGTCACTTTGCTCCTGGCCCTTCCAGGATGGAGGGGTTTTGCTTGTCCCGCAAGGCAACCTCGTGTAGAGGCAATACGAGGTCAAGTTTGCGAAGTAGCTGATCTCCCGGCGTGGAAGAGAATGCACGGAGATCATATGGAGCCCTCCAAAAATGCAACACTAAGCCGAGGGCGACCGCAGGGCTCAACCACAGAAGAAAACAGCTGGCAGGAAAGCAGCAAAGCTCAGTTCCCAGAAACAAATCTAATCGTCTCCGTGGCAAGCGGTGCAGGCAAACGGCACGAGCTAGCGACAGGACGAGAGGGAATGGCCTCAAGTTGCATCAGGGCAGGTTCAGATTGGATATTAGGAAGAACTTCTTCACGGAAAGAGCAGTGAGGCGTTGGAACAGGCTCCCCAGAGAGGTGGTCGAGTCGTCGTCCCTGGAGATCTTCAAAAAAACGCATAGATGTGGCGCTCCAGGACATGGTCTAGTAGGCATGGTGGTGTTAGGTTGACGGTTGGACTTGATGATCTCAGAGGTCCTTTCCAATCTTAGGGATTCTATGATTCTACAATTCTATGATTCTATGAGCAGTGCCGGAGAAGCTGGCACCTCGCTCACCTGCAGAAGCAGCTACTGGGGGACAACCAGGACCTGGGACCGATGCTGAGAGATGCGCAGAGGCTCAGGCAGAGCCAGCGTGGTTCAGAGATGGGACTGATAGTGGGGGGGAGGGAGCTGCGTCCGAAATATCGCAGACACAACAGCAGCTCAGCAGCCTTGGGCTCTGCTCCGTCCTCAATGGATATTTTGTGTGAGCAGGGTCAGCCGGACTCTGGGAGCCGGGAGAGAGCAGCGCTGGGTGCGGGGGTTTGGCGCCCAGCCACTTAAAGGCGTAGGGTTTCCTCTCGCTTCGTGCTGGGGGAGTCAATAAATGGTTTTGAGAAGGAGGCTGTTTCCAAAGCATGCGTGCTTCCTTTTTTTTTCTCCCCAGGGACAAACAATGCGGATTTTGGAAACAGAGGTTGCAGGGTGGGGGTGTGATAAGAAGGTAATTAATTACCACCAGCATTATTTCTGCACGCACACTGATCTGGAAGTATCCTTTCAAGGACAGGTGTTTAACACTGAGGAACATACTTAATACCTCAGATGCAATCATCCTCTCTGTGCAATTAGGCCCTGGTTTACAGCCCTTAAGTGCGAGCTTCAGTTGATGCAGGTGCTTAAGAGTTTTTGTTTTTCCCTCTCCCAGGGCCTCTGAAGCCACTTTTCCTGCGTGGAGTGCAGAGCACTTTATAGCGGCAGGGAAGTGTCCGTGTCCCCGCTGGCTGAAAGCAGAGAGGTGGTACATGGGAGGAAGGATCGTCACCGAGGAAAAACTGAAGATGAACCCACGTGGTGCCTGAGAAACCTCTGCAAATGAGTTCTTACCAGGCTGGCGTTTGCATGTTCACCTGAATGACCAGTGGGGTTTTAAGGAAGTCCAGAGGACTGGGTTGCTGCCAGCAGCTATACCCAGGCTGAACTAAAAGCTCATGCAGATGCTGGAGAAATCCTGTAGTGCTCACCCAGCACTGCTCCTCCATAGGCATGCACGTTGATGGAAAAGCCAAGAGGGTCTCACTCCTGCAACTCCATTAGATCCCCAACCGTTGTGTCCCTGGCATGAACACTGTGTATGGTAATCAGTGAGTTAGTGTTAATTAGTTAATGAGCCTGTCTGGTCATCTCACAGAGGAAGAGGTGGGGACACTTTCCTAATTCCAGCTACAGAGGGGCCAGGACCTTGCTCAGAGTGGTGGAGATTTGAACTCAGTTGCTCTCCATTAGCCTGAGGAGCACAGCCCCAGACATCTCTGGTCACCTCCACCACTGACAATAATCATGACAAATACCAGCCATGTATCTGGAGAGAGCTCCCTGCTCCGCTTTTATATGAGCTGCCTCATGTAGCAAGATAATATGGCATTACTCTCCGATGAAGCGCCTTTCATCCTGGAGCACAGCCAGCTTTGCAGAGGAGATGATGCTCAAGCCTGCTGGTGATGAGAAGTGGGAAGGTGCATGGGGGAGATTTGCAAGTGACAGAGCTCAGCCGCAGAAATCCTAAGCCTGTGCCGTACTCTTTTTCCATGTTGCCTCCCCAGTAAAGCCCTCCATCCACTGCAGCTCCCAGTATCAGCAAGAGGATGCTTGTCGCCTCTTATCAAAGTTGCTGGGCTCAGCAAGTCTCTCCGACAACACGCTCCGCACACATGCACACACGCTCCCATCCAACATAAACTGATGTGACCAATTATACAAATACAGATCTGGCAGTAGTAAGCCTGTTTGCTCCATCTCCGAGTCTCCAGTGAGCATTCCCAGAGAGGCATTGCCGTATTGCTGAGGCTACTGCCTTTGCACAGACTGCACTGTGTCTTTTTTTTTCCTTTGTTTTTTCTTTTTTTCTGTTCCTACTCTTGCTTGCATCTTCAGAGAAATAGAATAGAATAGAATAGAATAGAATAGAATAGAATAGAATAGAATAGAATAGAATAGAATAGAAT
>VWZZ01000336.1:501914-538838 GCA_013399095.1 Psophia crepitans
CCCTGAGCCTCCTCTTCTCCAGGGTAAACACCCCCAGTTCCCTCAGCCGCTCCTCATAAGACCTGTGCTCCAGCCCCTTCACCAGTTTCGTTGCCCTTCTCTGGACACGCTCCAGGGCTTCGATGTCTTTCTTGTGGTGAGGGGCCCAGAACTGGACACAGTACTTGAGGTGCAGCCTCACCAGGGCTGAGTAAAAGAAGAGGAAAGCACTGTTACAAGTTGAACAAGAACTGACCCCAACTGACCATGAGCCCTTTGGATCAGAAACATGAGCCTGTATAATTTGGAGTAAAGACGTGTACGCAGAAGTCTTGTGCATGTCCAGTAGAGATGAACAAAAAGCCCTATTGTGCAAGCACGAGTGGCGTTGACCCCCACAGAGATTTACTTAGGATGGCCCGACTGGCAAGCGGTGACACTATGAGGTTTGATGAAACCGATAGCTCGTTCCTGTGACCGTGAGTCATTCCCCTGGGAAAGCAGCAGGCTCATGTACCGGCCAGCCCAACCAGGAGCCACGGGCAGGGGCTGTGTGTGTAAAATGTCAGAGCAGCAGTATCGCATGGTCCTCCTTCCATGCATTCCTCTTCCCAAGGGCTAAGCAAAAGCTAACACTCCTCTTCACCCCAAACTTTCCCTTTTAAGGAAAGGAAAGAGGTAGAGATGACAATTCCTGCTTCTTAGTTGATAAAGTGACTTTTTCCTTGAAATGCTGCTTCTTTCCAGCAGCTCGAGCCCATGTCCTTCTTTCTAAACGATCCTGGTTTTCTGTCCCCCATTCTAGAAAGGAACACAATAGCAAGGGTGATATTCCCTCTTCCTGCAACAGTTGGGAACGTTGAGCACAGCACAAAGACCCAGGAGTCCCTGAGCTGCAATCGCACGGCAAGTCACGTTTTACTGTGCCTTAGCCAACCCTCCCGTAAAACAGGCGTAATGCTGCTCCTCATCTCGGTGTCTCAGAGGTGCTCTGTCAGACACACGTGCCATTAACAACAGTGATCACAAATGCAAGCCCTGGGAGGAAGAGGAAAATGATGAAATAGGCTATCTGTAGGAAAAACATGGAATAGACTATTTGTCGGATGGCCACTCAATCACCAACAGTGACCTTGCAAGGAGTCAAATTGACTGTCCCATACCAAACACAAAGCCCCTCTGTCACTTGAGCTAGAAAGGTGCTACCTGCTCGAGGTGATCCTGCTCTAGCAGGGGGGTTGGACTAGGTGATCTCTAGAGGTCCCTTCCAACCTCTACCAGTCTGTGAAATGGCCCTTCCTAACCTGGTGGCATGGAGCAGAAGAGAGCCCGTGGACCAGCCCCAAGGGCCAAGCAGCATTCATCCTGGGGTCGGGTGCTCATGCTGCCACAGCAAAATGCCTGTTCACCCAGCTGGCATCCAGACACGCCTGAAAGCCATCCATGGAAGGACTAATTAGCAATACGCCTTCCACAACCTCCTCCTGCATTCAGCTAAATGCTATGAGTACAGCAGTGCTTGCTTGGTGGTCATCAACCATCTAGGATGGGTAGGGGGGATGCAGGGAAAGTAGAGGGAGTAGGACAGCAGAATCCACTTCAGGAACAGAGTTGCTGGCTTAGGTGTGCCGTGAAGCATCAGAAGCACGGGAAGCCTTTATAGTCAAGTCACTCATCAGACAATGACTCAGGTCCCAAACAGCCACCTCGCCTGCCCTCCGTTAGCGAAGTGTTGGAAAAATATTGCCCAGCTCTTTACACAAGGCCGTTTGTCGACTGGTCTGCTTCGAAAACATTGACAGCGCTGCCATGAAAAACAGGAAGAGATTGAATACAGTAATTTGAACAGTCAAACTCCATTTCCTGCCAAAAGGAAAAGAAAATACCAGCAAAAGGCAGTAGCCAGGCAATAGCTGGGGACAGACACTTTGATTATCTTGGACAGATATTTGCACTGTGTATCTGGTAAAAGCTACAGTGATGGAGGTGACACCTTTTCATTTCAGGGACTGGAGTCTGTTAGGCTGGAAAGCAGCAGGTGATGCTGTGAGGCAGATCAGACTGATGAGGAGCCCAGGATCTCCCAGGATAGCAGCTTTGGGTCGCAACCAGCTCCTAAGCTGACAGCCGGGATCACGTGCCAACACCACATGCGTTTGGACTTCATTGCAAGCCAAGGATCAGGATCCCCGTTCCTCTAGGGGCTGGAGCACAGGTCTTANCTCCGTTAAGGATCCCCGTTCCTCTTGCAGTTCCCCAGAAGGCCCTGGCACCCTCATGCTGCTTTGGGGTCAGTCTCCAATGCCCTCCTCTTCTTCATCCATGTTTGCATGTCACACAGAGTAGTTCACCTGCTGCTACCCAAGGCAGACGGGAAGGACCCTCTGCATCTGCTACAGCGGTGCGATTGTCACTGGGCTTCAAAATGCACCTATAGTTAATCCTAGTGTTACTGAAAATGAACAAATCCCCCAGTGAGCAAGACCCACAGAAACACAGCCCATTTACTTCTTCATCCTTCTCCAAAACTGCCTTTAAAAAAAAAAAAACACAAAACCAAACCCAAAACCCAAACCTAACCCAAATCTAACGTTTTGCAACTCTATCAATAGTTAATTACAAAGTTTACCAAGCATATGTAAACCACGTCCTTTTTTATCCATTATGAAGATTGTTTTCTGGTTTAAGAAACCTGTTTTTCCCCTTCAGAACAGCCCCTCCTTCTGCCAACACCCTGCATGTCCATGCAGCCTCGCTCCCTCTGCTCCGGACACTGCTGCACCACGGTGCGCCATGGTCATGTTTTGGTGACACACAATGCTCCTGCTAGAAGTTGCTCTCTGGGGCTATGTGAGTAGGAATGGCTTTGGTACCAGGAAAGGAGATTTAGATTAAACATGAGGGAAAGCTTCCTAGCAGCAAAGACAGATCGTGTAGGGAGAAAAGGGAATCTCCATCGCTGGAGGTCAAGAACAGGTGAGACAGACATCTGTGAGAAATGTTATGAGTAGAAGGGCATATCAGATGACCTCATAAGACTCTCTTTTTTTTTTCCCCCCTCGTTTTTCTCTGATTATATGAATTTCTAAGCATTTGGGGTCAAGTGTGCTGTTTAAATATAAGCTATTATCCTGTATTTGCAGAGAGGAATACCAGAGAGGTATTACCTGGAACTGTTCATCACCTGAGTGAACATCGTCAATTTGCAAATCAACTGCCCAGACATAAAAATCCATCATTTTTTCCCAATTTATGCTGAAGATTAATAGGACACCTGTAACACAGGGATAGGGGAGGAACACACATTGAGGATCTTTCATTCACCTCTGGTCATTTATATATCCCATTCTGGAAATTCCTCTATCAAGCTGCTGAAATCTGCAGTATGCACACATGGCTGGAACAAGAGAAGCGCAGGATCATTGCACAGTTGTGGCTCACTCCTTTGCCTTCACACTGGGTTTGCAGACCAGACCAGAGCAAATTTCCCAACCATCCAACCCTGTAGGACATCTGGAGACTCAATGCCTCCCACCACATGTTGACCATGAGACACAGTGTGTCCAGTCCAGCTTGCTGCTGGGTCCTACGTGACCTCAGCTTTCCAAGCTCCAGCAGCACCAGCAAAGCTGCCTGACAGAGAAGCTGCAGGCTTTGCTCTCTACTACTCCATCCAAGTGCACTGTTCCCCCATATCCCTGTATTTTTTTGTGTGCATATTGCAGGTTTGGAGAGCTGTGCTGGAAATGGTCCCCCAGAGACTTCTCTTGCCCCAAAGTGACCTTGAGCAGGCATTACACCAAGGCAGGAACAGAAGCATCCTAACATGTGGATCCCCTTTGAGTCAGTTATTGCGCTATTAGAAAAATATTTGTTACCAAAACCAGACCTGACCACGCACAAAGATGTGAGGACAGTGCAGTGAGCCCAGCTCCATAATCCATGGTCCCTTAGCTAACACCACAAAGAAAGGCTGAAATACATCTTCTAACAGTGTTTCTCTGCAATGCTTGGTGAGGGTTTCCCACAGCTCATCGCTACCCATCTGCTCACTGCCAAGCACATCAGCGGTACCTGTTCACGTGCAGGATTTCGGCAGCTGGAGGGAGGCAGGGCAGCAGAGCCAGGCTCAGGTCCAACCTTGATCATGGGCAGGTTAAGCCTCTATTTGCACCGGTAAAGAAATATTTGCCATCTACCCAAAACCAGGGAAAGTCTCACTGGTGGCTTTGTAATTGGTTTTAGAGCTGCTTCAAATACACGTGCTAAGAGGCAGAGCAGCAGCGCTGGTGGATGGCTGGCAAGCAGGACATCAGCAAAGGACATGAGGCCCTCACAGACACATATCCAGGCTCCAAAATACTTTACCAACCATCAAATATTTTCCAAGCTTAGCGGCTGGACTCTGCAACCCTGACAGCGGCCAAGTCACTAATACCTCTTCCCTCGGGCAGCACAGCTGATCTCAGGCAGGGCTTGCCAGCAGCTCTAAGCAGACTCATTTAAGGAGAGGACAGCCCACTTAGTTACACTTTTCAGACTCCTGTTTTTTCTTCAGGGATCTCCAGGCTTTTTCTCCAGCTGGGAAGCGTTAGCATCTCTGATTCACAGTGGAGAAATGCAGTCTGTGCAGTCAAATATGCTCTAAGTTACTCCCGCTGTGCCACCCGGTCCCTGGCTTCTTGTCCTCTCACCAACCTCTGCAGTCCTGTCCCTCCAAATTCTGATTTATCAGACTTCTTGGTCTGCGACTCACCCCAAGGGACACAGGAAAGCTGTTGGCCTTTTTGCTCCTGTCTAAAGCCACAGAAGCCAGGTGACTGAGAGCTTTCAGACCTCCTGATTTGAGAGGTACAGTATCGCAAGTGTTCGCACGGAGCACAAGCAGATTTGCAAATGCATGGAGAGGCTTAACAGCCCGGGAAAGTTACTCCAGTGAAAAGCTCCCAGCTTAAATCTAACGGCAGCTCTTTGAATGTGCAGAGGCCCCCAGGCAGCCCTACAGGCTGGGAGTGGGGTGGCTGGAAAGCTGTGTAGAGGAAAAGGACCTGGGGGTGCTGATTAATGCTCGCCTGGACATGAGGCAGCAGTGTGCCCAGGTGGCCAAGAAGGCCAACGGCATCCTGGCCTGTATCAGGGATGGGGTGGCCAGCAGGAGCAGGGAGGTGATTGTCCCCCTGTACTCAGCCCTGCTGAGGCCGCACCTCGAGGGCTGTGTCCAGTTTTGGGCCCCTCACCACAAGAAAGACATCAAGGCCCTGGAGCGTGTCCAGAGAAGGGCAACGAAACTGGTGAAGGGGCTGGAGCACAGGTCTTATGAGGAGCGGCTGAAGGAACTGGGCTTGTTTAGTCTGGAGAAGAGGAGGCTCAGGGCAGACCTTATTGCCCTCTACAACTACCTGAAAGGAAGTTGTGGCGAGCTGGGGGTTGGCCTCTTCTCGCAGATAACTAGTGACAGGACAAGGGGGAATGGCTGCAAGTTGCGCCAGGGGAGGTTCAGGTTGGAGATGAGGAGAAATTTCTTCCGGGAAAGGGTGGTCGGGCATTGGAACGGGTTGCCCAGGGAGGTGGGGGAGTCCCCATCCCTGGGGGTGTTTAAGGAAAGGTTAGATGTGGTACTTAGGGACGTGGTTTAGTGGGTAATAGGTGGTGGGGGGATGGTTGGACTAGATGATCCTTGAGGTCACTTCCAACCTTAATGATTCTATTCTATTCTATTCTAAACAAAAACAAACAAACAAAAAAATCAAAGCCAGATTTGGGCACAGCCTTTCTCCCCGTGCAGCGCTCCGTGGGGAGCTTTGCAGGTCTAGGCAGAAGAGATCCCGGCTAAAAGGAAAAACCCGTCCCTCTGCGCGTTTGGCGTGGGAGTGTGACGGCAGTGTGAGGTCACACAGCAATGCTGAGGGCACTGGTGTGAAAAGGAGTTAGGGCAGGGTGAGGCAGGATCAGCCTCCCTGCAGTGAAATTTCTGCCTGCGTTCCTCTTGCTCCGTCCCTGTCCCGCAGAGGAACAACAGCAGGGATCCCCCAGCAAAGGGGACTGGAGCGCAAAGGCAAGCCGGAGCAATCCCGCATCCTGAATCCCGACTCTGCCTTGAGATTATGGGGCAGGAAAGCGCTCTGGTGCTTCCCCATATTCCCTTTGCTCAGACTTGAACTCGCCTCTCACTTGAAAGAGCTAATTAAGGAAGGAAATCAAAGCCCGAAGAGGCGGCTATTACAGCAGCCTGGGTGCGGTGCCGGCTGTAATGCTGATTTCTGCGTGCGATATCAAAGCCGGCCGTATACCGGCAGGGCTGACGCAGATTTCTGCAATGACACTTTACTGAACCAACAGAATAAACTAAGACAATTTCTTAAGACCATTTGTAGGTCAGGTAGACCAGCCTCTTCCCCAATCCTGCCCTTAAATATTGCAGCATTTAATCCTTGGTCTGTAGACAGGACTTAATTTCTCAGCACAGAGACAGCGCAGAGCTGGCTGGAAACCGAAGATGAGGGACTTTGATGGTTAATGACCAGTGCTTCTCAGCCCTAGAAGAAACGAAGCCCTGGCTTCACAAAGCTCACTGAACAAATCCTGCTCCCACTCCAGCCCAGGGAAATAAAATTACTCCAGCAGACACAGAAACCAGCACAAGCCTTGGACATTATCTAGGTCCTATTTCAGTTTAGGTTTGAGCCCAGACTGCGCATGGAAGCATGATTTCACCCCTAACGAATTGCACACCAAAGTGACAACAGGCTAGTTCCTCCTGAAGATTTCAAGGCCCCTTGGCTTAGTTCAGCAGCAAACTTAACACGGCTGGAGAGTTCAGAAAGTGATACCTTCCTCAGCTCGTCCATGAGCAAACTGAGGCACGTACTGGTTAAACTAGGTGGTGTGGTTCGGTGAAGGCAGAGCCAGGTCTGGGACAAGGCAGTCTCAGTTCCTTGGTCCCTGTTCTAATCGTTGACAAATGCTCTAAGATTGGTGAGTACATAAGGAGGTTGTGGTTGGGTGTTTAGGAGCTTCACTTACCGCACTGCTACAGGGAATGTCCTTGACTTTGAGCCAGGCCAGATCCAAAGTGCCCTCTCCCCTGTAGCAGGACTGCAGTCTGTCCTTGATGCGATCGTTGATCTTTTTCAGGACAAAAATGCAAAGAGCAGATTCATCCAAGGACTTCATCTTCCTTTTCTGCCCCTTGGAGAAGACTGTGAAGAGGATGTCATCCTCAGGGCCAACACCCAAAGACTTCGCTAAGATGGCTCCAGCCTTAGACAAGTAGGCTGCCTGGAGCAACCGGTACTCCACCCCATTCTTTTCACAGCCAATGGGCACCTCAACATAGGAGTTAAAGGCTGTGTCCTCCTTACAAAGCCGGACCAGCTTGGAGGTATAAACCTGCTCCTTTGTGGTGGACCCAGGTGGTGAGATCATCTCAGGCTGCAGAGTTAGGAAATAGACAAAGTTACCGCTGCTGAAGCCGTAGATGTAGTAGATATCAAAGTCAGGGATGATGGTAAAGGTGTCTGAGGGGATCTTGATCATAGAGGCCACAAACTCATCATGAAAGACATACGCAAACATCCCATCTGCCTCGGAGTTCTTGGTGAGCTTTCTGCTGGAAATAGTGGGGAAATACTCAGGTTTGCCATCCACGGCAGTGGCGATGAACAACTTGTCATCCATGTTGCTGTAAGAAACAATGACTCCAAAAACAGAGCCACTCTCATTCACCCCAGAGAGATAATGCTCCTTCTTGTGGAAGGGCTCTCCCAGCTTGAAGAGGTCATCCAGCCTCAAAAGCTTGCAGATACCCTGGTAAAGACTCCCACAGGCTATCAATCGGTTCTCCTTGTAGTCTATGAGCAGCATTTTGTTTATGTTGTTAGTAGGTGTCAAGGGTTCATTGCAGGTTTGGACTATCCTGGGAGGATAACACTTGGGATTATCTTCATCAGGACCAGTCTGGTGGGTAACCAGGACCTTCAGGTCACTGGAGAGTTTGTAGATCCTGTTGACAGCTCCCAAGTAAATATGCCCAGTTCTTTCATCAACCACCAAGTGGTTGAAGTTCCCCTCTGCTTGTTCTCCAGTGAAAGTGATGAAAGGCCTCTTTGGGTGGAGTGGCTGCTGCTTACCAAGAGGTGACACTGTGGTGGATAGCAGGAGGTGAGAAACCAGGCAAGTCCATTTCCACATGGCCGGTGACATGATTACAAAGGTTTGTATTCCCAAGGGAACGAGGATTAAAAGCTGTAAGAGTCTTCAAAACACCAATTCCCTGGCAGATTTTGTCCTACAAGCAAAGAGAAAAGAAAACAAAAGTACATTACTATGGAGTATTCCTTCCTCCTCCCTCCTTCACAACCATGCCATCATCAGAGCGTATTTAATTGCTAATCCTCCCTTTCTCGTCTCTGAGCTCTCTACTTAACACCAGCACAAAGGGAGCCCTCCTGAAAGAAAAGATGTGGGTAGAAAGAGCAGAAATCACATAGCAGAGTAATAAATCAGCACCCTTTTACTCTCCGTTACACACACACGCCCCATGGTGCAGCACAAAAATTCACTGGAAGCTAGAACAGCACAGAAGGCTAATGGTAGAAACATCAAGCAGTATTGTTGTTTGCACTGCCAACTTTGACTCAATTGTGTATTTGCCATCTAAGAAGAAAGGACAGGAGAAGGTTTATTATCCTGCTTTTCTGGATGGGGGACTGAAGCCTAGAGAAGGTCAGGGATCTGCCTACAGGGACAGGTCCAGATGGATGCTGAGCTCTTTTACAACCCTTGAAGTTTGCCAGGAAGAAGCCAGCTCTGGTCTGACATTAAAATCCTTGCAGGGAGACCTCAGTCCAGAATGGGCCTGTTTGAACAGGCTCTCTGTGGCTTCCAGATCAAAGCTGTCTCATGCCAGTCCAGCTTGGAGTACAGACGTAGGAGTTGTGGTGTGCCAGCCTTCACAGCCACATCTACAAAGGGCATGCAGCCAAGCACAGAGCAAACTGAGCACCAGGTCTCCTCCTTCCCCTGGGCTCTCACCACGAGACACTCCACCCACTGCATAGACAAGAAAACGTTGTCTGAAAGAGAGATACAGGTCCCCTGGGCATCTCAAATGAATGAGGAGAAAGGGGTTGTCTAACTATTAGCAGTAATAAAATTTAAAGGACCATGAAGTAGGAAAACTGACAACCCAGGGACAAGCTTGATGACTTTCCAAAGAGAGGAAAGAGGGCTTCCTGGCACCATTCGGTCTCTTAAAATCTCCTAAGTTTTAACAAGGGTGGTGGGAGCAGTAAGGGGTTCAAACAGTTTCTGTAATTTGGTGAGCACATCACCAAGCCCCATCCTCATGCAGTGGAAATGCATCTTGCTACTCAACACATCCATCTGCTCCCTGCTCCATCACTTTTTCATGGCTGCTTCTGTACCAAGAACAGCTTTGGTCCTTTATGGCCCCACAGAGCGTATAGGAGATCACAGATGGAGTCCTACCAGCTCAGGTCTCACAAGACAAGCTCCTTGATGAGTGCTGACTGGACAACCCCTGTTACCAGTGGTCAGGCTGAGGCCCACAAGTCTTTCCTCCCTCCATCCCTCTTCAACATCCAGATCAGAATTTCACAAAACTGTTCTTGATTTTAAAAAGGACGCAAGCCAAACCCCAGCTCCGCTCCTGCAGGCCAGTGTCCTATCACCTCTCTCAGAGTGACTTTGCTGAAATCAGGAGTGTAACTAGACGAGCAAAGGCGATGACGGCCAGCCTCGCACAAGTAGGAGGCAAGTAAAAAGTCACTGTATGCACATCCCAGCAGGGAGGAAGATGTGGCAGTGACACGGGGCTGGATTTGCAGCGTTTTCAGATCTGTGCCACTCTTGCTAACGTCAGTGGAACTGAAAAATTTACTTCAAGAAATAATGAAGATAACAAATCCTGCCTTCTTTTGACCTGTAGACTGATTAGATCTGGTGGTGGAAAGAGTAAGTCTGGGCTTGTAGAGCATCCACCACTTTTATGCCACCCCAAATATTTCCAAATTCTCACAGTAGCCAGAGTTTCAAAGCTGTGGTGTGATCACCTTCACCTCCCACTGCCCTCCCCACCGCAGCAGCCGCGGGCGTTGGATAGATGACGGACAAAGGTCATTTCACATTTACTTTAGGCGTGTTTACCCTGTTCTGCCTTGCCTTTCTGGTCAAGCAAATATTTAATAAAATCAAGCTTATACTGCAGGGTTTGCAAGACTGTCTCGTGAGCAGGAGCGGATTCACTCTGCAGGGATATGCAGGCTGGTCACGTAGGCTTTTAATAACCTTTATTATGATAGATAGAGCGGCGATGGGATGAGCTCTCCCCGCACAACCATTCCTCTTTCAAAAGAGGCCATCCTTGAGAGAGCGGTAGAAGAGGGAAGCTGTCCCTGTTTGAGTCCTGTGTTCAGAAACATCACGTGGTGACCCTGAACACCAGCTCCCGTCACTTATGAGTTATGATCCGTATTTCTAACAGACACTGGTTTGATCGGGCACTAGACAGATCTAGGAAGAAATTATTCTTTTCAAGTAGTAAAAAGATATCTATTTTACCCCTATATTTTACTGGTTTTTGCTTCTCTTCGCCCTGCAGAGTCAGCACAGCTGTAGGACAGGGAAATGGAAACTGCCACGACCTGGAGACCGAAAAGGTAACAAACAACCCCTCTTCCGCAACAGGGGCCATCTGCCCGAAGGTCATCCCAACACCCAAGAGCAGAGGTGCCACAACAGGAGGAAACCTGCCCATTAAAATACGTGGTCGACACAACACAAAAGGAGAAAATGCTCCAGATGTGAAATCTCCAAGCAGGAGAGAATCGTGACTGACTTTAAGGTGAGACTGTCGCCTGTAGAGGGAGGAGGTGATGAGGGGACCCTTCCTCCAGGCAAAGACAGCAACTTTGGTCTCAGAACCAGAGAGACCCCAGTGAGAAACTCCAGGAAGGCTGGATGAGAAGTCAGACAAGAGCGCTTCAAAAATAGTGAACTTCATGGAGGAAGATGCTCACCTGCAGAGGAAAGAGCTTCAACAGCCTGCCAGCACCGATAGCCACCAAGCAAGCACAGGAGCAGCCTTTTGGGACAAAGCAGGGAGAGCAGCAGCCTGGGGCTATCTTGACATCTTCCATCAGCCATCTGAGTGACCCTAAGAGCAGGATTCTCTCTCTGTACACTGCTGGCACTCATTCCTTCTCTCCCATCTGCTCGTGTGGTTTGCCTTGCACTCTCTGCCCTGGAGTCCCAATCAGTATTTGCGCCTTTAAGGGCTATAATTTATAATTTGGCTTAATTAATAAATAACAGCAGAGGTCAGAGGCAAGGAGGACTGGTTATTTAGCTTGCAGAACAGAGCAGGGTTTGTACTACTCCTTAGAGGATGCACCAAGGAGAAGGGGTTACGCTTGTCTTTTTATTACCCATGTCTGGACAGCAGAAATCGTAGCAGCTGGGAAGACAAATAATGCAGTGCCACAGACGTACCCGGTCTTCTAAGCTGCTCGGTCTGCAAGATACTAATTATAAGAAAAAAGATCAAATAAACAAAAGGCCAAAGTGAGCAGGCAGTGTGGTCTGGGCTTAGGCTCTGAGCTGGGTATTTCCAAAATAAGCCCAGACTGCCTTCCCACAATGGCCAGGCTCACTTGTCTCTTCCCCCAGAGACGTGGCCGGCAGCGATGCCACGACCCAGCATGCAGAACTCCTGCGCGAGACCAGACTGTCCCTCTGAGCAGCTCTACGTGGTTCCTGCCCCAACAGCCTCTCCACCAGCACATTCAAGGTCCCTGGGAAGGTCACACAGCATCTGCAGCCCCAGGGATCCGTAGGGAAAGACCTTTTGGTAGAAAGCCACCCTTCTTTGCCTACCTCTGTCAGGAACAGCTGCCCCTCTGCTCTGCTGCACCCTTCACACACAGTGGCTGTGCTGAGGGGCTGCCACTGGTCATAAAAATACTCTAAAATCTTTTCTTTAAGACTTGATCTCCTGGGTGAGTCTCCTCATCACCCCACAGCATAAAAACTCTGAGACCCTGCCTACCTACCTCTCTGACCATGGCTGGGCTGTGGCGTTACGCAATCTTCATGACATGCAGCAATCCCGAAGGAAGATATCATTCCTTTTTTCCAGAATTAGAGCTACAGCAGATTCGAATTTAGCCTGGACATGAAATTGGAGCAGAGGAAGCCTTCTTGCAAATCCAGCTGTTTCAGGCAGGGTTCCATTGATGGTCAGAGGAAGGTCTCACACCACAATCCTGTCTGTGGAACTACGGTCTCTATGGATTGCAGATAACACATTCCCCATAAGACTTTGTGAATTCACACAGTCTGGTTTAAGGACTGTTTCCCTCCCGAAAGACAGTAAGCTATGATGCTACCTTACAGTGTGGTTACTTGTTTACTGTTGTTGACCTTTTCCTGCATATATTGGAGACCACTGAGTTGGAGGATGCAGCTTGATTCTGCTCTGGGCTCTCCAGGGAATGATCCCAAGGCTCTACAACATGCAACCGTACGGTCAAGAGATGGGGCCCTGGACAAGAAGTGTCTGGGTGCAAAAAAGTCTGGTGGAAAGAGACTTTCCTAACTTCTTTTAACTCAGCATGTGGCAGCTAATAGATGGGAAAGCTAAGGAATGCTGAATATATCCTCAAACCCCAGCAAGTTTCAAGGGGAGAAAGTCAAGAAGGATGCGCTACAGTTGAGGAAGTAGGAATAAATCAGGGATAAAGAGGACACAAAGAACTGGCAGGGAGGGCTGGAACTAGATCACCTTTGAGGTCCCTCCCAATCCAACCCATTCCATGATTCCATGATTCTATGACTGGTCTCCGAACTGGCAGGGAGGGAAGGACTTGGGAAGAAGTGTACAAGGAGAGGAGAAAGAGAGAGATGGAGTATTCGGTCTTGACTGACAATCTCACAAAAGCCATGGTCACGTCCCCATACTGGAGACTGGCACAAATCCACCCCACTGCAAAGCTGGGAAACACGTCACCGGGTGAACATGGGAGACGACAGCATCTCCCCATTTGGCTCACACACACACAACCCTGCTGCCATCAAAGGTGGCAGACAGATTCACATCACTGAGTCGGCTGCCACAGGCACACGTTGGCAGCAGGGACATTGCAACCTCAGCAGCAAGAGGAGTCACGCTTGACAGCCTGGCTGCAAAGAGCCTTGGAAGAAAATATACCCAGGGTCCAGCTCCAGCCAGGGGTTCAGAGCAACAGTACATGTTAAAATCTAGAACAGGACCGTAACATGCTGAAAAACAGCACAGGGAGGGGAGCAAACCCACCACCTCCTCCCTCAGAGCAGGTCTGACAGCGCCCGAGGGTCCCGGTGGCTGGTGGGTCGGGCTCAGCGAGTCCTCCACCAGGCAGCACCTGGCTAGGAGGAAGCCAACAGCACCCAGGGCTCCTGGGCATTGCCAGCGGCACAGGAGCGGTGGTTAACGACGCCCGGTGTTAATCAGGCAGCACGCTCCTCTGTTTACTTTTGCTCCACTCAGGCACAGCTATTCATTTCCCGGGATGCGGGAAGCCGGGCACAGATGCTGACGAGGCAGACGCCCAGTGACGGAGCCAGCGCAGAGCAATTCAGCACCAAGTGCAGCTACACAATCCCTTTAATCTCAGCTAAAGATTTTTTTTTTCCCCCCCGGCTTCCTTTAATAAAGCCTGATTACCATGGATAGAAGCTTTTCTTTGGGAGCCGACATGGTGAGAAAACTCATACGGAGACATTGTCGACAGCTCCCCCAACAAAGACCGGCTTCTAACTTCAGCTAAATCCTTTCTCCCCAAACTTAAAACCCGTCCAACGCCTGACGGAAACTGATGGCAAGTCTCTCTTTGAGGGCATCCCATGTCAGACCATCTTTTCTTTGGAGCTCCCAGTGAAAGCTGCAGTTAGTCCCAAATAAAGAGATTACTTTCAGGAGTGGTTTGTTTGCAAGGCACTTAAGCTAAGGCGGGACAACACGACCTTCCCTCGTCGCACAGATGACTCTATTCAGGCACTCAGATGGTGCCCATCACCTTGTTACCTGTGCATCTGCCAGTAGCATAAGTATTAAGTGATGGGATTAACACTTGCCATGAGTAGGACTTTCTTCCTGTCTTCCTCATTCCCCCATGTGATAAAACTGCATATGGATGGTGTCTCTGCCTGCCTTTCAGGCTTGGTTTCCTATCAGGAAAAGCAGGTCAGAGCTGTGCTCCTTCGTGCTTGGGAGGGAGCGCGGAGAGGTTTGCAACGGTTCCTCAGTTCCTCCAGGAATTTGCTACGCAGAGACTTGAATGAAAGAATACAAGTACTCAGTGCCACAGAAACAAGAATGGAGTTTTGAGGTCATGGAAATAACCTACAAATCCAGAGACTGAGGTTAAACTCTCTTTTCTGGAACGGACTCGCCCGAAAGTATTCTGAGGTTAAATCTATTAAAATTATTCCTTATCACAGTAACTGGGGAAATGTAAAGCCCCAGACAAACAAACTGTTGTAGCAAAAGCATGCAAGAGCACACAAAGTCATTGATTTTAAGTAAACCGTGTCCCAACAGTGCCTAACTTTTTGTTGATCCTGCCTCGAGGAATGTGTGTAAGAGACCATAGAGGTCCAAAGCACTGAGAAAAGTGAAGGATTGCCAAAAGTCAGGGCGTCAGGTTGACTTCTGTTTCAAAGTCTCATTCTTGGCCCCCAGCAAAGCCACCACACACTCCTGGGGCTTTGTTCTCCTAACCACAAGAAGTTTCTCTACTGTATTTCAGTGAGGTGCGACTCTCATGGGGTCAGCAGTGTCAAGGTGGCCAAGGCTTTAAAAGGCACTTCACAGCTAAGGAGCCCCTGATCAGACCGTGGCTTTAGACACAAAGAGGAATAAGTACATTCCCCGACCCCAAAGGCATGATGAATATTGAACAGAAAATGACCCAGCCGGTCTCCCCAGCTTGTATATCAATCACAGCATTTTAGGTCAGCCTTGAGGAAAACGGCTTTTCCTTCCTCAGAAGTCAAGCGTACACTCACATATTGCTTTCAAGGATTTGGAAGGTCTGAAGAGTACCCAAATGAAGTCTTTAAATTTTCTGGACCTGGTCCAGACAGGACCCCTAAAACACCACTTGGATCCTCAAACAGCAAGGAAGGGGCTCTGACCCCAGGTTTCTCCTGAGTCAGCAGGCAGCTATTTTCTTGTTGGCTGGGGTCGTATCGCAGAGTTTATGTTGCACTGAATGACAGTGGGTGGATGTTTCCCCCTGCTCTGCAATCTTAGGAAGATCTATGAGACACCAGCCATCTCTCTCAGGCTGAAGTCTTGTAATTAGCACTGTATAAATCCACGAAGAGCCAAATCTTGTAAGACAGAGACCATACTTCAGCTGTCTCCTGAAAGCCTGGCGCGGAGAATAACTCTGTATTCGCAGTGACTTTGTGATCGCTGGCTATTTCACTCTCTACACCTACGTGAGATGCCAGCAAGGATAAAATGTGGGATTTGAAGGAAAAAACAAAAGCTTTAGACTTTGATCTACTGGTCGTTGGAGCGCTGAGATCTATACTTGGAGGTGGGGAAACCGATTGCAAAGAAGGCAGGAGAGAATCCCCAGTCTTCAAAGTTTGAGATTTTGCTACATATTCAAAAGGCAGCTGGAGCAGAGCTGCCTGAGAGACACAGGGTAGAAGCAACAGGACTGGGAAAATCAGCGATGGTACTGGGATGGGGAAGAAGGTTTGGAAAGAAAGCTTCAGCGTGATGTAAAGCCAGTGGATTTGCTGCTTAGGATCAAGCTGTGTGCAAACCAGATGAGCTTCAGTTGCCAGTGACCAGCACTTGATGGTTCAGAGGGCATGGGAAGTTCTCCCAAATGAAGAGCGTACAAGTGGCCAGCCTGATGTGATTCATGCAGAGCACGGCAGTGTACTCACAGAGACCCGGCATCCTCTGGAGTAAGGAGCATCAATTCTGCAGCTGTACCAAACCTTACAGTCAGAAACAGGCTGAACACACAGCGGGAGTAGGAACACAGAGAAAATGCTCTTAGCAATGCTATATTACTGGGAGGAAGGAGATAGATAGAGGTGTGATGATTTCTCTTCAGTGGTGCAGGGTGTGGAGCAGAGTTGAGAACAGGAGTCTCCCTTTACGCTTTATTCCGCATAAAATTTCCTTCTTTCATTTGTGGCAGGTATCCAACCTGTTTTGGAGCAGCAACCGCTACCCATGGATGGGACCAGTGAAAAGATTTGACACAGCAAATCCTTCATATTCCGCTTCTCACGTGAATGGCTAAAGAGAGCAGAATGAGTACAGTCCCATAAAACAGGGGTGGCCGGACCATCTCAAACCGTAGCCAGATCTTGAGTCCAACACACACATTATCACTCGTGGGAAGGAGTAGTGCCGACTGGCGTTCGCTCTTCCACGAAATAGAAGAATAAAGTTACCTAAAATAAAGCTTAATTTTGCTGCAACCATTAGCAAAATTTTTACAGTGTCAACTGTACTGGAGATTATGGGGAAAAAAATATTAGGCATCTCGTTGTTTCATTTTCTCTGCACTTACTAATTCTGACCAAATTCCTAAGGGCTTCTGGGTGGGTCTTTATGCACCCATGAACCTCCTGGGCAGACATATGCTTTTTATTTGATCACTCTGACTGTTATGTGACAGCTCTTCCACCAATTGGCCTCTGTCTTTCAGCCCTTGAGCAGATCAGATGAGGAACAGTCTTTTTCCACGTTTCTGGAGCACCTAGAGCAACTAGGTCCCAATCTGGTTAGTTCATAATTTGCATGTGTTAGCTGAAGCGATCTATTTCTGCTGACTCTGCAGGCTTGAAAAGAGAACTTTAAAAGATGTCAGAAGGCTGACTAGTCCATACTTCTGTGCCAAATTTCACCAGCCCTAAATTCCAGATGTCTTCTGCAGATATGGGACTGCTACAGAGCACGTCGTCTTATTTACGAATGAAACAATACAGCACCACATAGACATTTCTTAAATCATAGAATCAAAGAATCAGAGACTGGTTTGGGTTGGAAGGGACCACAAGGGTCATCTAGTTCCAACCCCCTGCCATGGGCAGAGACACCCTACACTAGACCAGATTGCCCAAAGCCCCATCCAACCTGGCCTTGGGCACTGCCAGGGAGCCAGGGGCAGCCACAGCTTCTCGGGGCACCCTGTGCCAGGGCCTCAGCACTCTCACAGAAAAGAATTTCTTCCTAATGTCCAATCTAAATCCCCCCTCTTTTAGTTTAAACCCATTACCCCTTGTCCTGTCACTGCACTCCCTAAGAAACAGCCTCGCTCCAGCTTTCCTGTAGGTCCCCCTTACTGCGTGCTTTACTTGGCTTGCCCTTACAAATATAATAATAAAACCCCCACATTAAAATTGCTTATAACTCTTAACCACTCTGGCCTAAAAGTACTTTTTGTCAAGCTCAGAACAAAGCAGGGGTCAGTGCAGCTGCTGCGTTCGGACTGAGATTCCCCCTGAGAAAATGTATGCAAGATCAGCCTGAACGAGAGATGTCCTCTTCAGAGGACTTCTGCTTCAAAAAGCTTCGGCTAAAACCTTCTGACCATCCCCCTGCCTTGGCTTATTTTGGGGTTTTTTACAGTCAGGCTGAAGGGCAGTGGAGATGCCACCCCACCCAAAAGGCAGACAAAGGGGCAGGACTCTGATGGAGAGCCCCACGCTTGCACTAGCAGAGACATCCAGCTGAGACACAATTTCAAGCCCAGCAGCAGCAAGGGGGATTGACTCTACTCATTCTGCCGATAGCTCTAACGAGGCAGTGCGGACACAGCCCTGAGAAGCCGCGGCTTTGCAAGCATTTCAGGGGGAGAAAGAAGAAGAAGAAGAAAAAAAAGCACTCTGACATCTATCCCACCACAGCCCTGTGATGCCCCGTTTTACAGACGACGCAGGAAGCCCCCAACAGGTATTTTCAGCAGTGAATCAGCTGCAAAACTCAACCCTCCCTTCCAAAAAAATACCTGGATAAACTATTGCTAGTTTTCTGTTAATTTTCTCTTCCAGTGCCTTAGTCACCGCAAGGCAGAGGACAAGCCTAGCTGCTGCCAACACGTACAAAGGCCAATGGGAAGTTATTCTTAGAGCCCTGCCGGGCTGTTGCTGCAGGATAACTAGCTCCAAAGCCTGCTTGACAGTCTCAACATACTGCTGAGCTAGACAGGACACCTATGGCCAGGATCAGATACAGGCAAGAGAGAAAATTGTGCTAATATGGGTGAAAAGATAATCACACCTTATGTTTGTTAACAGGAGGATTAGAAGAGAGCTGATGTTGTACACACACACAGAGGCTGCACTTGCAAGGAGATACACAAATCTATCCCGCACAGCATACAGACACATTTATTTTTGCACAAAATTATGCAATTCCTGTACTCCCAGAGCAGGGCAGCGTGCGCATGCATAATTACAGCCAGCGTTAGCAGCAACACCTATAGCTCAGGTTGTCTGACATGTTCCGTCCTAAGGCTCGGCTTTAAGGTCCTCATTACTTTGACAGACCTGAACTGCTGAGGGGACAGTTTCCTCAGCTCGGTGTCTGCCTTGGGCTAACGTCGCTGCAGAAAGTTGCGTTCAGAATGGTTGGGGCAATTCTGAGAACTAAATTAGGAGAAAAGTTTTTGCAAGTTATCCATTTTATTTTTTGCGTTTGACCTTCGTTATATTTTTTTTTTCCACTGTCTTACTGAAAAGTTTCCTTTCTTTGGAGCAGATACTAAAAATTGGGAAGGTCCTCCCCTGCTGTCATGGGGATCTTCTGACCACGCCTGAAATTCTGTCTAAATTTGACTAAGTTACAGCATCTACTAATATCTACAGTGCAAGTCAAGATTTTGCCTTTCACATTGCTCCCAGGATGGATCAGACGGCGCTTGGGCTATCACCGCAGGATGAGTAAAACATGCTCAGCATCAGGGATGGAGGGACTGAGCAGGTTTTCCCCACGCTTACTCGCTGTGTCAGCTGGAGGCTGCTGTGGTGCTGCTGAGGAAAACTCCTCTGGGCTCCCTGATGGACTTAGGCTGCAGCTCAGCTTAATTAACCCAACCTCGGAAAGCAAGAGAGGAGGATGCTCTTACACAAGGAAAGAAAGGGTGAGAAGAGGAGAAGGGGGAGAAAACTGGGCAAAGACAATTTAGGAAAAGGGATATGAGCAGGGACTGGGAAATGTGGGCAGACTGCAGATTTGCGAGTTCTGTAACCACTAAAACATCCCCTCCTCATGAATGGGGCATTGATCCCACGGCTCCTGAGTTTCCTGATTCCCCTAAGATGGGTTTCCTCCAGCTGCTGACAAATCTGGAGGTCAAATCAGTTACACAAAGTTAAAGTCCTGGTGAGAAATTTCCGGTTTTGCCTTGCTCAAGAGCTTAGGAAATGCATATCAAAACCAAAAAAAAATGCAACTGCAGAAAGAAAGAAGAGCAGGTAGCTGCTGAACCACTGCAGACTTATCCAGAATCTTCCCTAACTCTTTAGGATGTCTTTCTGAGCAAAGGACAGCGCTATCCCCTTCCAATTCCTTCGCAACACCAGTATTTAATGTCAAGCCTGGAATGAGTTATCAAATTATGAGATTTAACAGAATCAGGAGCAGCAGCCCTTACTTACAGACTATTCCTATGTATGTTAAAACCCCGTGAATGACGTGGGAGGATGAGGAGGCACGGAGCCTGACGACGTGAAGGTGCTGTTATTTCTCTGACCCGTCAGCACATCACACCTTGCCCTGAAGAGTCCTCCCAATAAAATACCACACTGCTACCTGCAAGGGCAACTAGCAGCTCTAGTCGAAAAATTCCTGCTAAGAACAGGTCCCCACCTCCAGAAATTTCAGTCTAGAAACCTTCCAGGGAGACAGAGGTCCAGGGAGGAGAAGACTTGGTTAAGGTCACACAGAATCGGTGCTGCCCATGTGTTTAATCCCCATCTCCGTGCCACGGTGACAACTATTCTGCAGAGCCATGCGTGCAGCACCGGTGGAACCTCCTTTATAGCTGATTTTCTCTATTACCACCTCCTTTGGTCCATGTTTAAGAACACCCACCCACCCTAACGGCTCTGGAGCAGTAAATTCCCATCAGTCTTAAACCCATCCACTCTGCCAGCGCTTTGCCAGCGTCAGCAGAATAGGCGCGTTCTACACTTGAGCGTCATTGTTGAAGCTACTTTAAATAGTTCCGTGGTCACCGTGTTCAGCTTTGAGTCTGCATGAATGCGTCCAGGGCATCCTGAAATGATACAGCACAGAGTCCTGCTGCTGGCACCCAGCCTGCGGAGCGGAGGGGAGGAAGGGAGGAGGTGTCTGCTCCGGGTGCTCTTCTGCTAAAGCTCTCTGCAATTTTACGTGAGCTTCCCTGTGCTGACAAACCACGAGAGGAGACGCGGTCAGGCTGCCATCAGCAATGGCACTTTGTAGGCAGCTTGCTGCTGCTGCAAAACACACCTACAAAAGGCAAAATCTCTCTTTCTCCTTCCATAAATATCTTCCCTGGGCCAGACACTCAGACACGGATGGAAACTGCAGGTGCTCTGCCCTTTGCAGGATCTGACCCTTGGTTTGCACGAATAAATGCCTGGTGCTATCAACAAATCACTCCAGAGCAGCCACTAGGAGGGTGATGCAATTGTTTTAGCTATTTGCACAGCCTCATAATTGCAGATCCATCATCTCCAGGCGTTAGCTGTGTTAGGATAGGTGTTACAGAGAAAAGCCAGTACCAGAAACAGGCGCATGAGCCCGTTCAGCCTGCAAAAGACAGTTTATGGGTTTGCAATATGGGTTTCAGATCGGGGTCGTTCATACTACAAAAAAGAAAGTTACTTGTTTGCTTAGAGTCAGCTGCAAACGAAATGTCACCCCAAACTCTAATTTAATCCAGATCCAAACACCCACCATCTGCTTTGTTCCTCTCTGCTCGCGCAGCCCAAAGGCACCTGTGTCTGCGACGAGGGGCATTTTTAGTGTGTGGGTGTGGGAAGGTCATCCCTGTTCATAAAATCATTAGAAATGGAGACCTTGATAACAGAGGCGGTAAGACCTGAAGAAACACTACAAACCAGATGCACGGGTGCTGAAGGAGTGAGACCCACAAAGGACTGTTTTCCACGTGTCCTCCACCCCCCAAGCTGCACTGCAGAGGGCAAGCCTGCCCTCATTTTCCCACTGCCTCCATTGCTCCACTCATTCCTCTTTCCAAAACAGGTCTTGTTGACCCTTTCCCTCACTCACAGGATCCCACAGTTACACTTTTGAGCGCTGCACAAGTCTCAAACCCTGCAAAAACCGTGCAAACCTGTACACATGCAGCCCTGCCCCTTGGGGATGCAGTCAAGGCTGCTTCGACTTGAGGCAGGAGCATCCCTCCTGTGCGTGGAGAGCATCATCTGTGCTCCAGCCCCTGGGGGCCTGGAGTAAGGGGCTGAAGCACGCAGTGGCTTGCCCTGGCTCCTGCGTGGCTGGGACATGCAGCTTGGAGCCGGCTGGGGAGGCTTGGGTGGCCGCAGATGGGTTTTAATGATGAGGCATCCATTCAGATGGGAGGTTGGGCTGAAATCTGCCCTCGTTTCAAAAGTTAGAGGCTGTAAATCTTTTTACTTTGACTAGAGGAAAAAAGGCAGGGGGGGAGAGGAAGGGAAATGAAAGGGAAATGAAGTTTGGGTTGTTGGTGGCGTTCAGCTGAATGCAGCATTGAGCTGTACTGGGTGCTGTTCAGCTTACCAGGGCAGACCTGAGGAGCGCATCCAAGTGCCACTTCTGGGATTATTTAGTTTTTTTTTCATCAGTAAGACAAAAGTTTAGTGGTAAGTAGAGACAGAGACTTCTCCAAAACGCAGCAAGACCACCTAGCAACTCCCTTTGCCCGACCGCCCCTCGCTAGGCCAGCGTCAGCAAACACAGGTAGGAAACACAGGACTTGCCGTGTGGGCCAAACCATGCTCCAGCAAGTCCATGGCCATGGCTCAACACCGTGGGGCCCATCAGACTCCAGACCGTCCTCTGTCTCCGCAGTAAATAGGAGATCCCCATGAGCTGCCTGCAGAAGGGAGCCCACAGCTCGCAGCTGCGGTCCTGCCAGACGCCGGAGAGCCGGGATAAAAACTGTAGGCAGCATACACAGGTGTAAAAACGCTATCACAATTCAATGGGTTGTTAATAGCAAGATACTGCTCCTCTGCAGCCATCTGCATCCCGAACACCCCCACAAATCCGGCACTTTCCTCTCCCAGTTACAACACTCTCACTCTTTCGTCCGGGGCAGATAATTCCCCTCTTTCCTTTCCCTTCAAATCAGGCACGAAGGTAGCGCTCAACAGGCAGTTTCCCTGGTCCGGGCCATGCAGACTAACATCGTGCCAAGCACCATGAACTCAGAGCAGAGACTGTTCCACCAAGGTGCCAGAAATAATACAAATAAACTCTTCTTCTCTCCCTGGCTTTATATCTACAGCTCCCACACATCACTACCAGCAGGGTTTTAAAACTAAAACAGACTGGCCCTACGTGGCTTGAATTTATTCTGGGAATTTATCTCTTCTTGCTGAAAGCTCTGTGTTTGCTTGATCTTCCTGCCTTCCAAGTCCTACAAGTGCCACATGTTGCACAGCTGGATTCCTGACAGAGAAAGAAAACAGGAGGGAAGAGAGAACAGATTATATATATATATATATATATATATACACACACAAATGCAATGGCCAAGGCTTTCAAAAGTCGCCTATGAACTTCAGCAAAGTAGCTTCAGATATCTCCAAGGGACCTATGCGCAGGGAACACAGAGCTCTTGAGCTTCCAAAAATCTGCTCTCCGCGGGCAGAAGGGGAAGGAAAAGAAAACAGGGGGCTCCGAAGGACTTGCTGCTCTGAAGATGCTCAATACCAGCTCTTGCAGGAAAGGATTTGCAGAAAAAGCTGTACCGAGAAAGGCTGGAGATAGGACAGCCAGGAGGAAGGATGATAGATCTGTGTGGCAGTAAGGGAAATGCTGACTACTTTTAATTCTCAAACTTGCTGGGGTGTGACTACTAAAATAATAATGTGTTTGTCCAGCGCCAGGAGAATTTGTTCACCCTCAGCAGCTGTGGCAGAGGAATCCCCCTGGGCTCCAGCACAGCTAATGGTCCCACACAGACACGGGCAGCAACGTCCACTTCCAGCACACCAAGCCAGCTATAAAGCAAGAAAAGCTAAGAGGAAGAAAGTGTGTTCATCCTGAGCAGCATTTTTTAAAAAAAATCACACCAAAACAAAGAAAATGTTATTTCTGGTGAAATGAAGTATTGCACTCTGTAATGGGGCAAAACAAAAAACCAAAGCAAAGTAGAGATTCAGTTCATAAACACAGGAGAAGGTCAGCTTCCTCCTCACCAACAACTCGGTCCCGCAGGAATCCAGCAGGCTGTTTGGTATAGGACAGCTATTTTATTCCTTCCTCTGTGAGAGAAGGCTGACACTCGTATCCCCCACCCCTCCGTCCACCTTCCCCACCGCGTAACCGCACCGCTGCGGTCCGCTTTAGGTCCCTTCGGCCAACCTCCCCGCTTCGGCAGCAACGTAACCCAGTTTAAAATCCTCTCCCTCTTAACACTGAGCTGAGGGAAGGAAAATTCTTTCGGTGTTACTGAACAGGCAGTTGCTGCAAAACCTTCTGCCTCAGCCCAGCAACAACGAGACCTTGGAGGAGGCTAATTACAGGTGGCGAAGTAAGTCACCCACTAGCAGAGAGCAGCGGAGAAGAGACAGGCAAGCACAAACCTGCACCTGGAGACCTTTTTGCTTATTATTAAATAAAGCTGATTCTGCTGCCTGCGTTACCAGGGAAGGAGAAGCAAGACAGGAGAGAAGACAACCACCACGTGCATGGACGGGGCCACATTTTTCTCTTCCAGCTCGCTATTTAAGCCTACGGAGCACAGCCTTCAAGCATCACACTGTAGCTTTTGCATATCCTTGTGCAGGTATAGAGAAGCCTCAAATTTATCCTAGACACACACACAAACCCAGAAGGAGGTGAGGAAGAGCGAAAAAGCAGCCTGCACGGCCACGTAGGCTGCTCCTGGGGCAAAGGTGGCTCAACGCATCCTGTGCGTCAACCAGCAGGAGCCACGGAGATGTTTGCATGAGCATGAGTCCGTGCACGACCAAGGACTGAGGAAGCAGATTGTCACCGAGGTGCAATCTGCTTGGGATCTCCTTCAGGCTTGTGGCACCTGGTGCTGTCCCACTTGAGTGCTCATGGCCAAGCTCTAACTGAGCCACTCGGAGGGACAAGAAGTGGTGCACACCTTCATCCTCTACCCCTGAGAGTCCCTCAGTAACCCCTTCGCAATCAGCAGGACCTGCACTAGCACCTCCTGAAAAGCGTTAAAGCAACTGAGCTCACAGGAAGGAAGCCACATTCTCAGACACAAAGGTTTTTCCAAGATTACACCATGTGGAGCAAAAATCTCAAACTTTTTCCTCCCTCCCCTCTCCCACCAGTGCCTGACCGAGGGATGTTGGAGGAAAAAGAACTGGGCTTGCCCTAAATCCCTCCTAACTCTGGCTGTGCAGCAAGGCTGCTCTTGCTTCTCCAGAAATCTCATCCTGGACCTGTATGACCTCTCCTGTACTGGGGGCAAAACCGGTGTGAATCTGTGAAAAGTACAGGGTGAACAGATTGGCATTTTTCTAATCGTGTGCATTTCACATTTGCGTGTAGAAATGTGCATATAAACGTGTATTTTAATGTAAGTGTAAAAAACCATACGCGCACACACACGCGTGTATATGGATGAAGGCGTGCAGTTGTATTTACAGAAAAAGGGAGCGCAGCACGACGAGGCAGCTGGGCACACGCCGGTGGTAGGACGCAACACAAATCTCTTCAAATCTCTACAAAAATCTCTACAAATCACTGTAGGACAATCAAGACTTCACTGCAATGAAGGCAAAAAAAAGGGCCCAAACAGCTGGGAGAAGGGTGATGCCTGTGAGAAACTCTTCTCTCTGGCTCGTGCAGAGCAGAGAGTGTGTGAGAGCTGCAGATGAGTCCAAGTCTGAGGGCTGCCTTGTGTCAGCCATCGACTGTGCCAACGGCAGCAGCTCCTGACAGCCTTTAATAACGCCACTCGCAGACTCCGGAGCAGGGGGAGCAGGCGAGGGGGGAGGCGAGCCGTTCTATTCTATTCTATTCTATTCTATTCTATTCTATTCTATTCTATTCTATTCTATTCTATTCTATTCTATTCTCCTGCAGGCTGGTGCACGAGGCATCCTGCATCCTTCCCGATGTGTGTTACAGGCACCCGCTGATGGCTCCTGAATTGCAGCTTGCGCTGCGATGTGGTATCCGGAGAGGTAACAGAGGGCACAGCCAGGAGAGCAAGCTCAGGGACACAGCAGAAAAGCGGGGGGGGGGCATGGCCAGGGGAAGAGAAGGCTCCAGGGAGATCTAATTGTGGCCTCCCAGTGCCTGCAGGGGCTGCAGGAAAGCTGGAGAGGGGCTGGTTGCAGGGCAGGGGGGGCCAGGCCAAGGGGAAGGGCCTGAAGCTGCAGGAGGGGAGCTGGAGCTGAGCTGGGAGGCAGCAATCCTTCCCTGGGAGGGTGCTGAGGCCCTGGCACAGCGTGCCCCGAGAAGCTGTGGCTGCCCCTGGCTCCCTGGCAGTGCCCAAGGCCAGGTTGGATGGGGCTTTGGGCAGCCTGGGCTGGTGGGGGGTGTCCCTGCCCATGGCAGGGGGAATTGGATCTAGATGATCTTTGAGGTCCCTTCTAACCCAAACCATTCTATGGTTCTATGCTGCAGTCAGGTAGGGATGGATGAGGCGGTGGCTCAGCCCTACCACAGTTCCCAGTGCAGTACGAGGTACCTCTGTGCGTTCACACTCCAAACACCCCAGGTTACACTGGGAAGCAACCAGGAGACAAGAAGTTATCTCTGCTTCCACACAGAATAGGTAAAACAGAGAGAAATAATGTGCAGACAAGCAGACCACAATGAGAAGACACAAGCCCTGCTGCCCACCTCTGCCTTGGTTGCCCAGTGTGAAGGTGGGAAACAAGTCCCTACCAGGTCTCACGGACGCTGGAAAGCTCAGACTTGCAAAGATGCTAAAAATCCTCAGCTTAGTCCAGATTTGGAAAGCTTTGGGAAGAGCTTCGGAGCGCATCATGTTCTGATTATTTACTTCTCCAAGCTAAGGAGAGACCTACTTCACACACCGCCTCCTGGAGAGGCGTTAAAATCAGGCATGTAAAATGAGAAGGAAATGGAAATTGACTTGATAGCTCCTTCCCCTTCCTAATGGGTAATACTTACCTAATTATGCCTGCTTTTGCCATTTCTTTTTCCTGCTTTCCTTAAGATATTATACAGAGAGAAATTTGTCCTAAAACTTGCTCTTTTAATTCAGAGGCATCTCTTGGAGCTGTTTGCCTTGCCAGGGCAGGCAAGGGCAGCAACTCCATCATTAGGGAGGAAAAGCCCAGCCTGAACGGGTCTGACAGGCGCTGGTTTTAGCATCCAGCTCCTGCTGCACATGGCTTGCCTCCCTCCCCTGCCTTCTCCATCCTCCACCCAGGCAGAGGGGTGCAGCTCCAAGGATGCCCCATGCCTCCTGCCCTTACTGGGCCAAGGCAAGAAGCTCCTGGTCTCTTGGAGCCACGGCAGGGAAAGATGGAGGCTGCAAAGATGCTCTGGATCCCTCAGCCAAAATGACTCTGCTCTCGGCAGGGATTTGGAGAGAAACATGAGACTTGATGGTCTCAAGGCTGGTGGGATCCAAGGGGGCATCCCACACCAGTGTCAAGTCCATGCCATCCCTTAGATGACGTCTCTTCAAACGCATCAGTGCCACAACCCAGTATCCAAGCAGCTGGCTGCAGCTCAGGGGAGAGAAAAAGGAATCATAAAAGCAAAACATGACCCCTCCAGGCCCACATCATTGTGAGTGACCCTACCAAAACATAGCAAGCTTTCATTTGCCACAGCCAGCTTCCCCCCTCTAGGAGAGGTCCCCTTTAGTGCTGTGCTTCGTTATACCAGAAGTAGGGGTGGGTTTGGCACATGCAGGACACGCAGAAGCATCTCCCACCCCAGCAGGTTGCTCCCAGCCATCGATACAACAGCGACAGGCTGGATGCGACCCTACACTAACGACTGGACATGGCACTTGGGGGATGGGTTGCAGGGTTTCTGGCAGAGCAAAGGGTGAGTGTTCAGCCCTCTAGACCTCCACAGTGGACCCCCCCACCCGTCCCTCCCCCTCCANAACGCTTCCCAGGAAGACACCCCCCCACCCCAAGCCCTGCTCTTGCAGCCCAGGTGTTTTGGGTTTTTTCTTCTCCGCAGGGAGCACAGCTTCCAAGAAGGAAAATACAAAGCCCAGAGGGATTGACTTTAAGCGATGAAACAGGCTCTGCAAAGGAAAGTGTTTTATTCCTGCTCGAAGGGGTGCTTTAAAAAGCCGCCTTTTGTTTCCTCAAAGGCTGAGAAGGATGTTTCCCAGTCCCAGCCTGGTAGGCTGGGGAAGGTGGAGACCAGGAGGAATTCAGGGAACTTCAAGGGCCACACTCTGCAAGCAACAGCAGAGATTTCCCCACGCCCAAATCCCTCCATATGCAGCATCCTGCTCTGGTCCAGCCATTCCTGCATCCCTCCCCACCCCACATGTGCAGCAACTGTGCAAGCAGGCGCTCAGCTACCCCCCCGCCACCCTGCAGCTACACCAACCAGCCCTGAAACTTCACCTCCAAGCTGTTAATTCTGCATCAAGAAAAGCTGCCTTGTTTTCTTTTTTCCTTTCTTTTTTTTTTTTTCCTTTCCCACCAGGCATTTTACAGGGAGTCCTTCAGATCTAGGAGGGGAAGAAGGAAGATTGCACAGCTAATCCCTGCTGCAAGCAAAGGCAAGCCCTCCACCTCCAGGCTACATTGCACCTACCCCAACCGGAGAGGGAAAGCAGCCCCACTCCTCCCAGTGCCTCCAGACATCCCTCCATCCTCCCAGCCAGTCACCTCCCGGCCCCACCGAGCCGCCCCACTGCAGTGGCTGCAGCATCCTCAGGGCTGCCGGGGTGTGAAGGACAGCAGGATGGAGGGAGGTTTCCTTGCGGAGCCACCTCTGCAGTGCTGCCAGCCTCCAGGGGAAGCCGTGAACCCGGTGGCTGCAGGCAGGGGATGCAGGCATCTGCCTTTGCATCCCTGCTGTACCTCCCAGCTGCGTGTTCCCAAAACCAATGGATGCATCTGGAGTGCTGTACAAGGGGGGGTCCTTGCAGGACCCCCTGTGGCAACCCTCAGCTTGAGCATTGCTCAACATCCAGCTTACAGAAGATATCTATTCCTACCCCCAAACCCATCCCTGGGGAGCAGTGAGACTCCCCAGTCCCACCCAGGCAGCTGAAAAGCAACAGTTAGGGCAGGCAGAGCGATACACTGAGCATCACCAGCTCTGCTTGGCATCATGCGGGCAGCCTCGGAGGGGTCTTCCCTGCGCAGCCTGGCTGGGTGCCCAGCTCCCAGGCAGAGCAGGAGCCCGGGACAGGAGCTCCGGAGGAGCTTCCCTGCCTCCCAGGGCGGAGGGATGGGTTTGCAGAGAAGGGGGGGAACTCAGCAAACAACAAGGAGCAGTGCATGCAAAGAGATAAGAGAAGGTATTTACCAGGCAATCACTACAAGGTCCTGTGAATATAGTATTTGTGATGGATGAATAGACATATTATTACAGAACTTAATGCAAACCCTTTGCACCAAATGGTGACATGCGATTACTAGTTTGGAAATAACTAAGCTCATTATAATGAAACGCTTCGCTCAAATCCCCCTCCAAAGGATGGATCTGACGAAGGAAGGAACCTGTGACAGGAACATACTGGGGGGATTTGTTTAACCAGATCAGCCCGCTGGGCCAGCACAGCATGGTTGCTTGCCTCCAGCGTGGCTAAAGCCCGGCTCGCCGGAAAGCACAACCCACCAACCTGTGTGGACAGGGCGGGCAGTATCCCACACCCAGCATCGGGCTCTTCCTGGCACGACCCTGCGTTTAAGAGATGAAAAGAAGCACCTTTCAATAATAAATAATAATGCTAACTATGTGTTTCTATAGCAACTCATCACCATAGCAGCTAAGCGCAGGAGGAAAACTCAGAGCTGATCCTGCCGTCTTCAGGGTGAGGAGGCAATTGCCCTTCTGAAGATGGCTTCGTTGGTGGCAGAGCTGGGACTTCCACCAACAGCTCACCCTCCAGGATGTCCCTGAGCACTGCCTTCCCCAGGGGAGCTGACTCGGGGGTGGTTGGGTGCTCTGGAGAAGTGGAGCCTGTGGTCCAAGGGGTGATGAGGGTATGCAGTCTCAAAAACACCAAGCATTGAGATCACTGCAACCCTCCAAATGAGTCCCAGGGCTCCGGGGTTGCTGGAAGGGAAGGGCAATGTGGCAGGGGACACACACCGCCCCCACCCATCCATCCAGGAGGACACCACGAAGGGGAGAGCACAAAGGGTGAGACACAACCTGAAAGGAAATGTCCAAAATTAGCCGTGCAAATACCCACCCCCCAAGCAGAAACCCATCTCAGGGTAACAGCTCACAGAACTGTGTGTTGCTCTGCTTTTAGCAAGAACCAGAAATTTGCACCAAAATCATGACAAATAAAAGGGGTTTCCCAAAACAGCCCAGAAAGTCACTTTTTTTAAGCTAGCAAGTCAAGCAGATATGCCCTTCCTAATTTGGGATGGGATTGGTTTCTTGTGTTTGGTTGGGTTTTTTTTTCCTAAATTGCTCATTAAAGAAAAATCCAAGCGAAAGCCTTTGATTATCTCCACAACTGGCATGGTGGCATTCCCAGCTCACCTCCTCTCCCTGGCAGGGCCGTGGTGACAGTCCCTTCTCCTCCAACGCAGAACAGCCTCCTGCCCCTCACCACCTCTGAAAGCCTGTTCCCAGCCAGCAGAAGCGGGGGACACTGCCCAGGGATGGGACAGTGGCCATTTGTGACCGTTAGCTGCATACACAATGCTATTCCTCAGGCTGGTGTGAGTGAATTCCCAATCAGAACCTCCCAGGTTTTATCACCTCACTCAGAAGTGAGTCATTTGTTAAGGTCATGAGAGCAAAACAATGATTAGATGATGGCTAAAGGGACAGTGACTTCTACGAGACCACCTCCATTTGATAGATGGGGAAACAAGAAGCCAAGGGACTTGCTCAGGACCACGGGGCAGCTCTTTGGCAAATCAAAGTCTCCCTTTGGCAGCTCAGAACCAGGTTCCCTAAAGTAAAATAAAGCCGCGCTGCGCACCAAGCACTTGCTGTTCCATCAACAGGCGTTTGTAACAGGATACACCTCCTCAGTCTCTAAATGAGTTTTCTTTCCAGCACTACATTACAGACAAATCCCCGGTCACAAGAAACAAATAAATCCCTTTTCACAACCAAATACGCTCTAACCAAGTCAAACAGGGCCACGGGCGCGTGCCGCGAATCTGCAAACCTTTCTCAACTTCTCAGCACGACCATCTTCCCTTCAGGGGCGGGGGGGGAAGGCGAAAAGGAAAGAAAAGAAAGCACATTTAATAGAAGAAATGAAGTGGCAATTTCCCAGTTCAGCTGGGGATCAATATGTGGGCTCCTCATGGTTTCTCTTTCAAAGGGGCTGGAGCTCTCGCCGCCGAAAGCCCAGACTGACACGACGCCGGTGCTTGACTTACGAGTGCTTCATCTTGGCAAGATATTTTTAATTTAAGTCTTGCCGCAGCCGAGTACGGAGCCATCCGGGCTTTGATTTACTGCTAATTCGTCGCTCCGATTCCTATAACTCTAAACTCGAGTCACCAAACAGTTTAACGCCGAGACGCTCACCAGCGAGGCTCTTCACAAATGAGCGTCAGGGGGCTGCTGGTGGCAAGTGCTCGTTCCTCACTTCAGGAGAAACAACAAGTATATAAATATTAACCATCTACGCACGGTCCCCGAGTCCGGCATCACCTCACTATTTCAAAGGAAAACAATACTGGGATTGAAAAAACCCTTCACCACCCTCACCTTTCCTCCCACACACGGTGTTTTATGCTCAAGGAGAAACAATACACGGGTCGGGGTGGCTCATTTTGCAAACATTTACATGCGTTTGGTGCAGTGTTGGCTGTAAGGGTTCACCAAGCATCAAGATTTATTCCTCCGGCCCTTGCACGAGCTCAGAGGAGGGGGAAGTGTGTGAGTATATATCATGCAAATGCCTGTAACGGAAACCTATCACATATTATCTGCATTAGACCCACACATTCGTCCTGTCAGAAGGACAAGGGAAATTCAAGTGCCAGTTAGCTCCCAGAAATTTATTGCCAATGCCTTGGTGGGAAAGCCCCGGCAGGCCACTCGGTGTGGATAATATAGCTGGAAGGAAACTCAGAGATCAGGCATGAAAGCCAAGAGAGACGGCGATGCAAGGTCTCTCTTCTGGGCCACCAGTGCAAATCCAGCCATGCTCAGCAACGGTTTTTGTTTATTCCTATGCAAAATAAACCTGTGAATCTCAGTCTCTTGACTTTTGGGTCTGGATCTCTGTTTCCTGGCATGCAGCATTTAAAACCGCTGGAAAACCTTCTCAGCAACAAAGCTGAGAAAGATTCTGCAAATGACCTCTCTCTTTCTAGTGAAATCTCTCCCTCCAAAGTAAGGTCAAAGCCACCTGCCGATAGGCAACGTAGTGGGGATGGAGGTTTCAACCCCATCACTGTTCCCACTCAGGTCTTCAGGCTCTTCTCCAGCCCTGAGAACCTAGTGTCTTCTACAAAGATGAGTATTTGAGATAGATACAGCTGGGAACACTATACTTCAGCAAAGTTTCCTTCCTCCATAGCTCCAGGAATCACCTTTGAAGAGCAGTGCCCACAGCAAGGTTCACATTAGCCAGAGCGCTGCGCTGCACGGACTACAGGTGTCTAAACTGAAATCACCTTTGGGTGTCCAAACCAAAGGGTACCCATTCAAAGACTTCAGAGCATCTCTAAGAGCTCACAGAGGGTTGTTTGGCCTTTTTTTTGCAAAGGAAAGGGTTGTAGGACAAATGTCACGCTGCACTAGCTCCTGTTGCAGAGGATGCAGGGCAGTGACTTGGCACCTCTTACCTGGGTGGCTGCTCAGCACCTTATAAGACGCAACCAAGCAAGGACAAAGCAAACTTGCACCGACAAATAACAAAGAAAAAGAGACAGTTCCAGCGAGATGAGTAAAAAGAAAACCCAAAGAGGAATGCCATTTCTAGAAATTCACCACGCAGACTGTCAGTAACACAAAGCATCTCATTTTTGCAATGACCCCTCCATTCCCAAAGGTGATTAAAAGCATTTTGTACCCAATTTTAAAGATACAGGAACCAAGGTTCATGAGAACACAGCAGCCAACTGGCCAGTTCACTAACCTGAGATGATATTTTTTCCATTTTAAAGGACCTATCCATCACTTTAACTGGAAAAAAAATAAATCTGGAAAGTGTCCAGTTCTGACCAAGCACTACTCTTGTGGAATCACAGACTGGTTTGGGTTGAAAGGGACCACAAGGATCATCTAGTTCCAACCCCCTGCCATGGGCAGGGACACCCCCCACCAGCCCAGGCTGCCCAAAGCCCCATCCAACCTGGCCTTGGGCACTGCCAGGGAGCCAGGGGCAGCCACAGCTTCTCGGGGCACCCTGTGCCAGGGCCTCAGCACCCTCCCAGGGAAGGATTGCTGCCTCCCAGCTCAGCTCCAGCTCCCCTCCTGCAGCTTCAGGCCCTTCCCCTTGGCCTGGCCCCCCCTGCCCTGCAACCAGCCCCTCTGCAGCTTTCCTGCAGCCCCTGCAGGCACTGGGAGGGGCTCCAAGGGCTCCCCACAGCCTTCTCTGCTCCAGGCTGGACAAGCCCAGCTTCCTCAGCCTGTCCTCGTAGGAGAGGTGCTCCAGCCCTCTGACCGTCTTTGTGATCTTGGCTGTTGAAAGACAGGCTGAAGGTCAGGGAACCACTCATCGCTCTCATCTCCAAGTACCACCTGGGGTTCAGTTTCTATTTCATGGCCATGAGTGAGGATTCCCATCAACAAATGGAGACTGAGCCTTTTGACTCCCTGTGCCTCAGTTTCCCAATCTGCACCAGGGGAATGAGAATACTTTCTCATTTTTCTAAAATACTTCAGAGTCAGTGTGAAAATTATCTGGGGAGTCCTACACATTTATTTCTGTATTTTTTGTGCAGGCTCCTCGAGAGCTCAAACCTTAGGGATATAAAGTGCCTTTCACCCAAAGACAGTCATGCAGGGAAGCACGCTCATCATTCACATCCTGCAGTTAAGTCAGTGGGTTGCCCAGACTCTCTGCACAGACGGGAAGTCTCATTGCCTTGGGCGCCTGGAGCGGTTGGTGTCCATTAACTGAGTCTTGCAAGAAAGAAGGAAGGACTAAGAAAGAGCCCTCTGAAGCCTTTCATCACACTAGTGGGGAGCAAAAAGGGGCTTTTATTTGAGTATCGAGCGGTTTGAGGGCTTTGCTATGGGAAACAGTCATAATCCAAACTGCATCCGTAGGCAAGGAGAAGGATTCATGGGCAGGACACGAGACTTCTGAGTCCCATCACTGCAGCTGCAAAGGGGTGGCGCTGGGTCTCAGTCTCAGCTATGTGGGACCTCACTTTGAGGGGGTATTGTTAATCATAAATCGAGAAGAGCCAAGTGACACCCAGGACAGCACGTCATTTTGCTCAAACACACCTGTAGGCAATGCCAAGCCACAAACTTTGGCACGGCTACCTCCAAACCTCGGAAGCCCTCTCTCTGACACGCTCCCCACACAGGATCCAAATGCAGAGCACGATCCTACTCTGCCAGCATCGTTCTCAGCTTTTTAGGAAGGGTTTCAGAGTCCCCTTCCAAAACAGAAATTAATTCCTACACAGCGTTAACCCTCAGCATACCCGAGTATCATAAAACCTTGCAAAGCTTTTCAGCCTGGGGCTTGTGAGCGCGCAAATCAAACCTCGGCGCTCCGGGAAGGAGGTAGGTTTTATTGCAACGGCTCATGTTGGGAGACAGAGACAAAGCAATTCAGTAAAAGGAAAAAGATGCAACACAAAAGGGGGTCCAGCATCCCTCCTCCCCTCCTCACCCTGCAAAAACAGAGGAGTCAACGCAAAACCGGCTCCGGCTATCCGGTGCCCCCCGGGATCTGGCTGCCAAAGACGCTTTCTGCCTCCTCGGCAGCGGATCTCAGCCGCTGTCACGCCTGTGCTGAGCCCTTTGCTTTGCCACATCTACAGGCTGTCTAGCGCCAGGCTCGCCGCAAGTGCAGAGAAAGGATGCTGGCAGGTGAATGCATGAGGAAAGGCTCAAATATTTCCTCTCCCCACGGAGAAGTTCGGCATCTCTCTTAGGATTTGCAACAGCACTCATCCCTCCGCTAGCCAGGTGCCGGATTGCACGCCGAACAGATTCAACACCAGTCTTCGGCGCCTACGAGGCAGTTACGATCATCAAGCAAAAGCTTCCCGACAGCACCGTGATTGATGATCAGCCTGTATTTTAAAACACCCATCTTGGACATAAACAACACTTAGATCATGCGGCTGTCATTTATTTTGCATCTTGTTGATACCGCTAAGAGCCGCTCATTTAAGATGGGACAGAAAGGAGAAGCCTTGGACTGGTCCCTTCCCAAAGGAGACACCCCCGTGGAGGATGGGTCTGGGCAGAGGAGGGAAGAAAATCCCAGGCTTTCGTGATGGGGCTGGGGTTGCACGCTTAAACCTGGCTGCACACGAAAAGCAGACACCCATCTGTTGCACCGCTTGAAGCCCAGCCCTGGCGAAGGGTCCCACACACGAACAAACAAACACACACTTCCCGAGGCAATTAAACCACGAACCAAACGCCGCTCGCATCCCCGAGACCTTAAGGCAGTGGCTTAGCCAGGGGGAGGAAGCACCTAATCTCACACTGGGAGGCACACGCTGTAATTAAAATCACAGAGACTGCAAAGGCAAAGCAACCCCATGCTCCGCTGGTCCTACCCGCTCGCGGATTTAACCGGCTTCTATAAACAAGCCCCGGGTGAAAGAGAGGACAGATAAAGAAAATAAGTTAGCACGCTTTATGCCTTCCAAAATATTTGTGCAGGGCTGGTGCACACTCAAGATAAGTCCCTATAAGGCTGCAAGTGGTTGCATCGGCTGTAAAAATCCCCTGACACCGTCATTGTTCCCCCGGACTAAGAGCATCCCCCGGCAGTCCCAGGGGTCCCGGTCCAAACCTCCCCTCTCTGCACAGCTCACCCCCGCAACCTGGAAAGCTTCAGACCCCCTTTGCTTTCCCCCAAAACCTCGCATCCCAGGCATCGCATCCCAGCGGCGGAGGGAAGCCATGAAAAATCAGGTGCGTTTGCAGCGAGCTCTTCGGCACCGTTGCCCGGTGGCAGGGCTGGAAAGCAAAGCGGAGCAGACGCGGGGTTGGAAGTTTTACCAGAGAAGAGCGTGGCCACACGCTTCCCACCGGGCCCTTTCCATGAAGGCGAGTCCTGCGGGTCCTACACCCGAATCCGGCACGGCAAAGGCTGCATCCCTTCCCGGTACGGGGAGCAGATGGGGCCCCAGGAGGAGGGTTTCCTCTGGGCTGGGGATGTAGCAGCCACATGCAGCCGCTACAAACTCGAACAGCACTTAGCCCTGCTGGGGCTGAGCAAGTGGGTTTGTTTATCTGGGAGGAACTCATCTGCTGCCGGAGTATTGTATTTCCACCAAAACCATGTGCAGCTCGGTGTTTAGAATCACTTCTCCCTGTCTACATAATTTAAGGGCATATGTCTGATAAACGAAGAGCATCAATACGCAGGTTTCAGTTGCAGCGCACACATGCATGGAGGGAGGGAGGGAGGGAGGTTTAGCAGCGCTGACTCCGCAGCTGGGATTTTGGGCAGTCAAACTCTCCAGCACCTTGCACGAAAGGAAACGACGTGGGGGTCCCCCTTACCCCCCTAGGTGTTCCCCACCAGGGATGGCCCCTGTCCCCATCCATCGGTCACCCGGGAGGAGCGGATCCTCCCCGGGAAAAGGGCTTTGCCTCCAGCCCCGTCCAGCTGCAACCTCGTCGGGAGCAGGAAAAGTTTGCAAATGCCTCCAGCCCCTCTCCCGGGGAAGGCACCGAGGCACCGAGGGAGGGAAAATACCCCCCGAGAGGAGGAAAATCCGCAGCCGGGGATGACCGGGGGTGACAAGGGACAGGCTGCGACGCTGGAGCCGCTACCTCCGGGGAGAAAAGTTGAGCCTTGCGCATGGGGAAAAAGCCATCGGGGATCCGGGAGGGGGGGACACACACCGGGCACTGCCTGCCCTCCGCGCTGGGGATGTGGAGGAGGAGAAGGAGATGCCGGGGGTCCACGCTGCGAAACCCTCCAGCATCCTCCCGTGCCAGCTCGGGAGGGGCGGAGGGGCCGTGCCCGGCCACCCCCGGCTCAGCCCGCTGCCCGCGGAGCTCCCTGCCCGCCAGCCCCGACCCCCTCCCCACGACCCGAGGCTGGGGAGAAGCGGCGGGGGGGGAGGCTTCCAGCCCCCCCCGCCAGGTGTGGAGGGCAGGTACCGCTGCAGCCCCGCCGGCCCTCCCGGGGCATCCTCCGGGGCTTTCTGCCGCCAGCCCCCGCTGCCCGGGCGGGGTGGGGGGGGCTCCTTACCTGGGAAAGCTCCTCGCTTGCTTTGGGTGGGTTTGGGTATATATAATTTTTTTTTCTCCTCTCCTTTCCCCCCACTTCAGTCTTCAGAGCAGGCGCCGCATTGACACTGCAGATGGTCTCTGTGTGTGTGTGTGTGCGTGTGTGTGTGTGTGTGCGTGTGTCTCTCCAATCCCAAATACTCCACGGAGGCGGAACA
>VWZZ01000336.1:539180-556266 GCA_013399095.1 Psophia crepitans
GGAAGTGCGGTGGCAAAGCGAGCCCAGCACACCAAGGGGGGATGATAACAATAATTAAAAAAATAAAAATGATCATAAAAATCCCTTTCTCTTCTTTTTCTTTCCTTTCCTATTTTTTTTTTTTATTGCAGAGAGAGCGGCCAGTTGCTCCCCCTTTCGCCAGCCCACCCACCTCTGGGAAAGGGGAGAAGGTGGAGGTTGAGGTTGTCTCTAGAGGGGGACCCCCAAGCCGCTTTTCATCGCCGGAAAGTTTGCAGGGGATGGGGACGGGGATGGGAACGGGGACGGAGCCGGAGCCGCCTCCCGCGAGCGCTGCCGGGGCTGCGAGCGCCGCCACCGCCGCTCTCCCACGGCTGCAGCTCCGGCTGCCTTGATTTCTCCTCCGGGTGCCTTCCCCTCGCTCCTACTCACTACTGACACCTAGGATCTCCAGCCTGATTGGGCTAATTGGGAAATGTCGCTGCCCAAAAAAAAAAAAAAAAAAAAAGGAAAAAAAAACCCTCAAGGAATCAAGCGCATCGTGCTGGCTCCCTCCATCACCTCCCCAGAAAAGCCCTTCCCGGCACCGCGGCTCTGGCTGGCATCTGCCTCCCCTTTCCCTCTCCAGCCTGTGCCCTGCCGCTCTCCTCCAGCCAGGACAAAACGAGGAGGGGAGCCCATCAGAGCGGGCGCAGGGAGGCTCAGAGGAAGATCAGTCTCTCAGCTTGGGTGAGCAGTAATCCTAGAGAGCGGCTGCAAGCTGCTCTGCTCTCCGGGTCTTCACTTAATTCCTGGCAGCCGCAGGAATAATAGTATTTTTTAAAAGCTGTTAGTGCTTATTGCCTGAGTTTCACGTCCAGCAGGCTGCCGGCCTGGCCGGCCAGGCTGCCCCGTAGAGCCCACCCTGCTCTGCGAGTTCGTTCTCCCCCATGCAGAGACCTGAACTCCTCTCTGCGGGTGATACCTGGGCTCTCCTTGAGCCGAAAGCAGAGCAGGCAGCAGATGGTGGGAAGGAAAGCGGTGCTGATACCAGCACATAGCAACAGGGCTGCCTCCCCATAGAGATGAGGGACCCCTGACGCCGCCAGGATGGACACCTCGCAGAGGTCTGGGGAAGAGGGGACACCACAGGGAAGCAACTGGGGAGCCCTCCTCTGCTTCCAGGGGTGTTGGCCATGCTCACATCAGGACAGGGAGGGGAAAACCCTGGGGGTGGTCCGGCAGCTTCCTCCTACCCCATGCAAGATGAAGGCATCCAGCAGGGATGCAGGGGGTGGCTGGGAAAGCGGGTGCCACCGCTTGCGGCAAGCAATAGCCATGATCAGAGGCAGGGATTGCCTCTCAGGAGGTACGCTGTACAGCACCAAGCACAGCAGGACTCCCCCTCCTCCCCACAGCCTCTACCATTCACAGAAAATCAGGCTTAATCCAAGCTTTGTATTTTTAATTATCTCAAATTTATGCCACAAAACACGGGGGCCGGGGGCTGCCTATTTGCATCCTCCAAGATATTTATTTTTAAACAATATCATGTTTTCCTTAAAACAAGTTTTATCTCCCCGGCGCGTGCCTGTGTGCGCGTGTGTGTTTTCCCTGAGCTCTGGTTTACATTTCCTGATGGATGGATGGGGATTCAGAGCCCTTTTTTAAGGTGGTGCATAAAATGTATTTATTATTCTTTATCTCCTGCCTCTTGCAAGGAGTCATTTGTTTTCATTCAGAGAAATGAATACTATGCGAAGCCTGAAGAGTAATAACACAGCAAAATGACAACGGAAGAGCGAGACGGAAATCTGAGAGATACAATGGCAGGTTAGTAACCTCTAAAGATCACTGCTGTCGTGAGCAGTACAGTATTATTTAATGTCCAGTCTGGCTTGAAGCTCCATTTAATAAAACATATGAAAATCTCTGGGAAATTTGGTCTTGCATCATTTAAAACCAGGCTGTTCTGCTAAAAAGTGATAATCTGGAGACACCGAGATTACTTCCCGCTGTCTGGTGGGGAGGAAGAAATTAGGACGAATTCTTTCTGCCTCTAAAGACAATGGCCTGAGTCAATATATCCCCGCGCTGTTTGGGTTCATAAAGGAGTGAGTGACAAACGAGACTTTATTTATAGGCCTTTTCATGAACTAGGCAGTGGGGGCGGAAAAGGGTTAGGGCTGGAAAACCCAAATGACCTCCCCTGACCTGTGAATAGCTTCAGTAAAAGGGCCCAAGGACAAGGAGGGCTCAGGCTCACCCTCTTGTCATCCACTGAATATTTTGCCCTCAGCTGCAGTGACAGCAGAGATGCTCGGTCCCTCCGGACTGCTCCCAGGGGGAAAACCCACCGGGGCTCAGCACCAAAAGGCACCAAAGCATCATCTGGGAAGAGACAGAAATCATGCTTTTGCCATCCAAACAACCTCCCATGTCCGATTTCCCTTCCTCTGCCCCAAAACATCCTCTTCAGTCCATGTTGCTTGTGAAGTCCTGGATGCCGACAGCATCGCTGCAGCCCTCGGCGGTTCCTTCCCTGCTGGCGATCAGCACACGTATCCTTTCATTCTGCGCCTTGTTATGTGAGCCACGCACAGGGATCACTTCCAACAATACTCAAAGAAAACACCTATTTTTCCGAGGATGTACATCCGTACGCTTCGAGACTCATCGGTCCCCAGCGACAAAGCAGGGGAGCCGATTGAAAAAGACAAAAAAAAAATGAAGGGGAGGGGAAAAAAAAGCGCAAAGGGGAACTCTGAGAAGTTAATTTTTTTCTTTTCTCTTTTCTTTTCTTTTCTTTTCTTTTCTTTTCTTTTCTTTTCTTTTCTTTTCTTTTCTTTTCTTTTCTTTTCTTTTCTTTTCTTTTCTTTTCTTTTTTTTCCCGCCATTTTACAAGTTTGTTAAACCAGCCAGGTATTTAAGTTGCTTAAAAGCCGGAGCTGCTTGTGACAGCCCCGGGCTTCTGCCGAGCGCAGGCACCGCTAAACCCTACATTGCAGCGCCACCTGCAGCGACCGCGCTTGGTGGCAGCCCGGGAAATCCCGAAAACTGGGTGAAATCTATAAAAAAAAAGCCGGGGAGAGGGCTGCTACCTTATGAGCTTGTTCCTCCAGGTCTTTTTTTCACTCCCTTCTGCCCTCCCGTCTTTCAGGTCTTGGAGGTTTAAATGACTCGCCCCCACTTTGCTGACACCCGAAAGAAAATTGGCCTCTCCTGGGTGGCTGTCACCGTCCCCGCTGCTCACAAAGGACGTCTTTATCGTGCTTTTGGAGGGTGGGAAAAAAATCGTTGCGAGCTGTTTTAAAGCTGGTGCAGGGCTGTGCGTTGTCACTCCCGAGAGCCCGGGGAGGGACAGCACGAGCTCTGCCCCGCAGGGCGGTTTTCGGGCTGGGTGCTGGTTGATGCACTATCAGTTTTTCGGCAGTTCTGCCAGCTTCAGGGAAGGGTCGTGTTGGTAGAAAATGAGACACAAGTGCTAAAAAAAAAAAAAAATAAGCCCACATGCAAAAGGAGTTTACAGGGAAGAGCAGGGTTGTGTCACTCGGTCACCAGCCACCGCCTTCCCCTTTGGTCAGAGCCTCTCTGCAGCCAGTTTCTAATGACAGGTGGAGAAAAAGCCCTTCAGAGGATCCGTCTGAATCGTCCTGTGTTTCTCCTTCATCCAGCATGTCGATGGTACCTCAGGGGTTTGTGCATTGGTTTCTCTGGGACACCCGGGGTGCCCTGGCATGGGGAAGAGCTGTGCAAGGTGCCCTTTCTCCTCTGCCACTGATTTGCTGCACAGCTTCTGGCAACTCCCTTAACTTCCCTGCCAGTCCTTGCAGGTTTTCTTTTTGGGGTAGATTTCTTAGTAGGAGGTTTATTAAATAACATAACAGTTATCTAACCTCTCCCTTTTCTCCCAGCCCTTTAGCAGCTACGATGCTGTGTCAACCAGGAGTGAGGCTTGCCTTCATTTTTTTTACCACATTTGGATGTTTTTTGAGGGAAGCAAAATCTCCTTTCACATTGTCCCAGGGAACAAACCCAGCAACTGGCAGGAGCCACAGACCTGCAGGGTCTGACTGTCCTCTCCCTTGGCTTTATCCCCAGGGCTCCCTCCCATCAGTAGGTACTCCAGTCTGTGTTAGCATCTGGATTCAAACACTAGGTCACCAACCCAAGTTGAGTTACAGGAAGCTTTCCAGAGTTATTCAGCCCAATTTTCCCTTCTTTGTTGGAATTTCAACAACCCTCCCTCCCTTCCCATTCCGTCTTCTCTGTCCCTCTGCTCCATTTCATTCCTCCCCATCTCTGCCTTGCCAGCAAGGTGCCATGGCAGGTAGATCCTGTTCTTCCAAGCAGACGCAGGGATGTGAGATGCTCATTCCACACCCTCTGTCCACCCGGAGGGGATTTATGATGTTCTCAGGCTGACAGCCTCATCTGCACGTCTTCCCAACCCATCCACCCTTTCTCTCCCGGTCCCAACCCCCTCCCCCCAAACTCAGAAGCCATCCCTCCACTCACCCTCCACCCTCCCCCTTGAAACTCCCCAAGGAACAATTTTTCTCCTTCTCCCTTCAAATATTTGTCGACCATTATCGCCCCTGGTCACACCCAGGCTGTCATTTGTCCAAACAAAACAGAAGGGGGATGGCCACAGAAAAAGGGCAGATGGACGGAGGCAGGGTGAAATGAGAGCCAGGGGAGCAGTCAGGCCATAATGATAAGGAGAGTATAAAACACAGGCTGGGGCTGTCGAATTAAATGAGGGGACGCCTGAGAGGGGCTACTTCACATGGCAGGAGACGAGCAAAACGGAATAATATTGGAAGCAGGCAGGTGGAGCGATAAGATACAACCAGAGAAAGTCAGACAAATTCATTTTGGGTTTTTTTTTTTTCATTTTTGAGGACAATGCAAGTGGGGAGAGCAATGAGCCCCTGCTCGGGAGGGCTGGAGAGCACTGGGGGGAGATAAGGAGTGGGGAGGTTTCAGACGTGGAGGGGGGAGATGGAGAAATGGGTAGAGAGGCAGAGGAAAGCGGACCAGGGACATGCAGGAGGAGCCAGAAGGAGAGGGGAAGGCTGGATGCTGACACAGGAACGAATGGGGTACTGAAAGGGGCTACTGGATTCAGCTAAGGAGAAGCAACGCTCAAATCAGAAGAAACCCAAAGGAAAATAGGACAGACTAAAGCTGGGAAGGGCCTAATCCAGAGATTAGGGCTTTAATTTGGGATTTGAGCCGCGTTGCCGTGATGCAGCTCCTGGGTGATGCTCCAGCGGGTACCACAAATACAGGATTTTCCCAGGAAGACCCAGAACTGCCCAACCCTTGCAATTGGTAACAAAACTGGAAGTGTGCTTCAGGAGGTTTGCCTCCCTCAGACAGCGGGAAAAGGAAATGCAAAATACACTTCACAGCCCACCGAATCTCGCAGCTAGTTGCAGATGTCAATCACGGCTACTTCTGAACTGAGGGTATTTATAAAGCCTCTTTCTTGCGTAGTTTTGGCGTTTTCCTCTCTCGGAGAACATCTACCCAGCCACCTACTGCCACAAAACTTTTAGGAACAAGATCATCTCGCTGCCTGTCAAATGTGGCTGAAACTGCCCTGAATGGGCTGTGAGCACCAGTGGGCAGCACAGTGGCAAAAGGTTTGGGTCGTTCGAACACCAGGTTGAAAGAAAAAAAAAAAACAAAACAGAAAAAGAAGCAAGCCAAACCCAACATTTAGATTTTTTTTTGTTGTTGCAATTCATGATTTTTAAGCCAATTGCACGGAAACAGGAGGGAGGGAGAAGGGGGAAGGCTAGCTGGTATTTTTTAGCATGTGGGGTTGGCAGCACACATGGAGTTACCCACTTAGTGAACGTGGGAGACAGAGAGGGGGAGAAGCATAAGCTCCTCTAGGGATGTTGCGGGAACCCCAGTGAAGAATAGCTATTCTTATATGTCAGCTTCATCACCATGGTATCAGAAAGGGAGAACAGAAGGAGAAATGACAGAAAACAGGGGGGAGCAGAGCAGGGCGACCGAAGAAAGCGAAACAGGACGGGGAAGCGAAAGGCGTTGCCCTGATGAACAGCATCACCTGTAAAAGTGTCGGTGCATGGTCACCCTGGTGCCCTGTGTTTACAGACAGAACGATGTTGCCAGGCCCTTTATGCAGGAACCCTTAAATCGCTCCCGTATTCACAAGAGCATGTTCTCTCCGTGATGCCGAAGCGGGGCTTATTCAGCCAGCCCTTCCTAAAAGCTTCAAAATACGTGTGTGTGTGTATATATGGGCGTATAAAAACAGGACAGCTGTCTTCTATGCTTTGTTTACTGGTAGGATCTATGAAAAACAGCATTGATTTGCTTTCTTGCTATCCTGCACTGGGTGGAATCATCTGTGGTGAAAACGGACCATGCTGGAGGGCAGCTTTGAAGAGCTGGAACCCCTTTGCGATGCTACGAACTGATGGTGCAGCGCCTCGAGAGTACACATTCTAACACTTTTTTTCTTGCAATACCAATTTTGTTGACCTCCTCCCACCTCTGAGTGTATAAAAATCCCCAAGCAGATCAAGATAACGGTCTGTGAAGACTGAAATTCAGCTTTTGACCACAGCCACTGAGGATGCTTGGAGCCACCACCCACACTTGCAGAACAACCAGGGACAAGAGGTTTCCCCTCTGTAGGGGAACATCCTCATAATTTTCATGTTACTCCTAAGGATCATCACCAATATTTAATTTGTTTCCAAATCACACTGAGATCTCCACCTGTCTGTTCTCTTGAGCAACAAGCTCTGGAGGCTCTCGAGGCCCTGTGGAAATCAGCTGGAAGAAAACACCTTTGTAGGTTTGCTCACTCCCAACTTCATGGGAAGATCTTCATTCCGGTGCAGCAAAAAGGGGCACGACTGATCTTTCTTGCAGCCCTGTTTATTCCGATTTTCTTCCACCACCCTTCCAAACCATCACCTGCTCCTCGCAGGAGTCTGTTCATCCCAAGTTCTTCCCGTGTTTCTGATCACGTGCAACACCTACTCCTGTCTCATTTCTGTTTCCACCCAGACAAAGCTCTCCGGATGGAGGGGCTCTCTCGCGTTGTGAAGTTGCTCAACAGTTCAGTTGAGGCCTTTGAATAAAATGCCCCAACATTATCTCTTTAAACCCAAGTCATTTTGTACAGCTCCTGGCACCGATGTCTCCATTAGGGTCTTTAAATTAAATAGCTCCACTCCATCTCTTTGAAGCCATTTGACTTCTCACCCATGCAACTTGGCAGCAGCATCCCCCCCCCTTCTCCACCTCCTAACACCTTTTGTGCAAATCCCCACCGAAGAAATAAAAGCCACTGGAGGTGTAAGGCAGCCACACATGTTGTAACCCTTTATTATCTGGGGAGCCCCCCCTCAAATGTACAGAGAGATAATGTTAATGGAGTGATGCATTTTGTCTGATCTGGAGCTGTCTCTGAAAGATAAATGCTGAGGCAAAGCAGAAGCATTTAATCAAAAATAAACCACCTCAACATGTTGTGTATTTTTTTTTTCCTAAAGAAGGTCTTGTCACGGCATATTATTTTGCCAGCATTATCTCTGTTATTTCTAAATAATTCCATTTAGTGCTGGTGATGGGTAGGAGGGCTGAGATACAAAATCAAATTAATTAGAGTGACCCAACAAACTTGTGTTTGCACTGCGAGATTCAACATGGCAGCAAATCTAGCTGAGAACAAATTGCATTCAAATTAATTTAAGGAAAATAATTTGGGGCATATCAGGTTTATTTAGGATCAATTTTAATAAGCCAAAATAAAGTCAAGGCAGTGGGTGATACCATCAGCCAGTCAAAAGCCAGCTTTGATAGAGGTTTATACAACTGAATGACGGTTGCTTTCGAAGCCCTTATTAGAAAAGCTGCTTTTTGGAGTGGCTTGGACAATTAAAAGAGCACCTCAATTACAGCCGCTGGAAATATTAGTAATGAATAAATTATCCAGTAGGTTTGACCCTCCCTTCCTTCACATCATTTCCAAATAATTAAATTCCTTGCCATATTTTGAGACATTGTATTAAATTGACCTGCAGCAGGCGATCAGCTAGAGGGGTAAGACCTTCTTCATCCATTCGTCTGGTGCACAGAGAAGTGTTGCATGCTCTGATAGACCAGGAATGAGGGTTTGGGGGATTTCCAAACCAGGATTATATTTTGCAAGCATTTTCCTGGCATGTCCCTGACCCAGTGCTCTTGCACAGGCTAGATTTGCTGTGTGCACATAGCAGCCCCATATCCTGGATAACAGAAGTCTTCATGCCCAGAGACGATGTGGACTTCTTTGGCCACCTCCTACCTGCATCCCAGAACACCAAGGATAGACTCCTGGCAGGTTAAACCAACAGGAGAGGTTGAAGAGCGTCAGATGGGCCTTCAATGAAAGAGGCACGGCCATGGGGAGCCTCACGTGTGTTCCTCATTGAGTATGGACCTAACCTGGATCCTCTGGATCCATGCTCTGCTCCAGCCCAGGGTCAGCTGTGCTTGCTGACACTCAAACACTTTGGTACAGGAGCTCACTCCTGCATCACAGCAAAGTGAATTTCATGAGGATCTTCTCCAGGGCAGTAGGTCTGGGCCATGCAGGACTACAGGCAGCATCACCAGCCTTGCAGATACCACAGCCCTGCCTTCACCCACCAGAGCAGTCCTGGAATGGACCAGGATAAAGCCACACAGCTAAAAAGAGATATTAATCTGTACAGCTTCCCCCATGCTGTACTTGCTGTACCAGGACAGCAAAAGAAACACCATTTCCTTCAGGACAAGTTTGAATCCTCCAGGGCTGTCCCATCAGTACTTTTTGATTTCCGTGATTTAAGCGTTCCTCTCACTCCTTCCCTATTCTCCTTTACCTCGTAGGAGATCAACAGCTGATGGCCAATATTTGGAGGTCTCTTTACCACCTCAGCCAAATGACCACGCGATCGCAAACGGTACGTGCCAGGCCATAAGACATTATAGAAATTTAAAGGCCTCTCAGTGATTTTATGGCTCTTTAATCAAGGGCTTTTAGCATTTAATTAAAAAGCTACAGGAGTTGTCTTTATTTCTGAAAAATCTATCTATGGTTGGGGAAATTAGACAACATGAAACTCGATATATTCCACACGTCCCAGGATCACAGCCCTCTCTAGAGCAGAGGTAGAGAGGGTGGGCAAGAGGAGAAATAAAATACAGTTTTCTCTTACAGCTTTAAGATCCTGCAGTAATTTAAGGTGATAAACTAACCTCTTTTATTTTCAGGGAGCTTGAGAAAAGCTAAAGATGCAACAAGCAGCATCTTGCAGGGAAAACGTACCATGCGACAGAAAGAAGTGTCAAATGAAGAAGAAAGTCCCTGAGGCCAAGTCTGTCCTACTCCCCATCCCTCCTGCGGCCCCTGGTAATGCTCCTGACAGGTGGGGGAATGCTTTCCAAATCTCTGTCACCTCTGGGAAGAGAGAGGGTTTGGGTTTGGGACACCTACAAGATGGTCAACCCTGGCACCCAGCTCAGGCAGCACCCTGCTGCAGATACCCCTCAGCCGACACTCGGGGGCTGTCATGCCTTCGATAAACTGTCTGAATATTACCCCAAAGGCTAAAAAGGGACTATATTTATTTTTTTCCTGCTGAGCATCAAAGGCGGCTCTGAGGTGAGTGTCTTAAATATAAACATCTCCAGTTAAATAAGACTAATCCTACCCTATGAGTGACGTAGCAGAAGAAGAACGACCCTGTGAGGTCCTTGCTGGGACACCTTGTTCACAATTCTTGCTCAGTGAACATTTTCTAAAGAGCAGAAAAGCATCGAAGGAGAGATGGAGAGCCTCTCCCCACACACTGGTGTCCCTGTGGCTGGGTGGTGCTGGAACTCAGGTCTCCCACAGTCACAGGCTGAAAAAGTACTTCTACCATCGCCAAAACAGCCCGGGAAGAAATGGCATTATTTTTCCTGACAATTTTATTATATGCCTGAAATAAAACCAACTGCCAGTTTAATCTTGTTCATATGCTGTGTGGTGGAGATGGATGAGGGCGTCAGGAAGGCTCTGCCTTGCCCTGCCAGGCCGGTGACCTTGAGATGGGAGCGTACCTCTACTTCCATGACTTCTCAAGTTTGGACCTAGTTTTGGAGCTGTTTGCCCCAAGGGCTGTGTATGTGCGTGCTGCCTGGCATAACAGAGACCTGATCTTGATTGTGGCCTCTGCAGCTCCTCTAGTACAAATAATAATTTCCATTCCATCTATTCTTTTGTTTGCTACTGATCTATATTAAACAGTCGGTGATTACTACGTTTATGGGTGATTATTGCACTTATGCTGTGTTAGATCTGAATGTTTGTTTATCTTTGTGTGGTCTCTGTGTATATGTTTGCGTGGTCTTTAATGTTATGTATTGCAGAGTTCCTTAATTATAAAATCAATAAATTTTTTAAACTTATGCCTTTTGCATAGATAGAAACCCACACAATGTCTGTGTCTGTGTGCAACAACGATCCTTTTCTTGTGCTTGTGGCGGTACAAAACCTCAGTTTACAGGAATCAACAGACTTTTCCAGTTTGGTTGGTTTGGGTTTTTTACGCTAGCAGCAGGTAATTCTTTGTTAGCTTGGGTCATTTTCTAGTTCTCTTCACAGCCTTCCTCTGGCAAGCTGTTCTTCTCAGGCAGACTTTCATCTCCCTGGAGGTTTGTTGACTTCGGTGAAAGTCATGATCAGTGAAAGTCACTGTCCAATGGTGCCTGTTCAATCAAGGCTTGGTAAGTTTAGTTCCCAGCTCTGCCGCAGGCATCTCTTGAGTCACACCTAGACCACAGAGAAGCCCTGAATGGAGATAGGCCCTTAACCATTAACCATTACTCTCCGAGCCCAGCCATTGAACCAGCCATTTGCCCATCCACTTGTCTACTAATCTAGCCTGTAACGCCCTTGAGCACATCCCTGAGCCCCCACAGACTTCTTGCATCCCTGCTGTCCTTAGTGAGGATTTCCACAGCCTTGGTTTCAAGAGTGCAGACGGTTTCTGCTTTGCTGGGGGAAACCAAGGCGAGTCATGAACGCATATCCTGCAGTGCATCCCTCAGATTATGCACTCAGAGAAAAGGAGCTTCACTTTGCTCACCGTCCATGCAAGAGAGCAATGATGTCCTGCTTGGGTCACCAAGGATGGCTTATATTCATATGCCGTTGTGCAACTATGGTCTTCTGAAGCGACCTGCCAAAGGAGCCTAGACATGGCCTTGTGTCTTACTCTAGTGCAGCAGCAACAGCAACGGTCAGGGGGAAGCAAGTCTGCAAGCAGATTCTGTGAAAATGGGGCGGGCCACAATCCTGAAATGTCCACCAGGTTATGTGACTACAAGGAGTAAAAGATATTTCTGCCTTTCCCTGTCGTGTGAAGGAACTAGGTTCAGCTGAGCATCACAACCATCTGGGGACAATGCACAATACCCAAAGCACACATTTGTTTGATTTAGTCTCTGCTCTTGTTTCTGCTCCACCCTGACTGTGCCTCAGTTTTCCCCGTAGGGTTGTCACAATATGGGAACATGTTATAATCAGCAATATTTCTCCTACTAGACTTTGAGTCCTGAAGCTCCTCCAGACAAATAAAACCTGTGAATTTATAAATACACCAGGAGATGCCCACTGCTGGGCACTTGTTGCTGCCTGTTGTTGATGAGGAGCTGCAAACCTCCCATGGAGGCAGGAGCTGTCGTCACTCATGTAAATAGAAGCTAATCAACAACCAGCACTAAAGAAGTGTAGTCAGGTGATGACCCCAATTTCTTTTATTCTAGGCTATATTTCTCAAGCAGCAGTTCACATCGGCTCTTACGCTTTCTTTCTTTGCCACTTACATCTAATTAGGATCCGTGCTCACAAGGAGCAGAAGCATCTGTAATTAAACCCAACGACAGCACGAGGAGTGAGCTGTAAGGAAGAGTTCACTTACGTGGGTGAGTGTAGCAATCTTAGGCACAACTGAAGGCAAAAGTTTCAGCGGGAAGAGACCACCAGGTCTCCTACCGTGGACAAAAAGCTGGTGGGAGTCCTAAAAATGCAAGTCAACAGGAACACAGGCTCTTTCTGAAAGTGTTGCCCCAGGGATGGGTCTGGATGGGAGGTCCCAGAGTTGCTAATGATGTCACAGCCAGGATTTCTGTAGCATCCCAGGTGTGGGTTTAACCAAACTGCTAGCCAGCGCCAAGCTTAGCAGCTCTAGTTTGGCAATCCTATTCTGCCACTATTTTTCAGGGGGAAAATGAGGAAGGAGAGAAAAGCCATACTTGCACAGAACATTAACTCTCCCTAAAAATGTGATATTTACACCAGTATAAATGTATTCTGTGCCAATACAGGCGAATTCACCTCCCCAGCAGAAATAATCAGTGATTACAATACGATGTTTGGGACTGTGCACATCAGAGATCAGCCTGGCCTGTTGATTTATTTTTTTAAATCCCATCTTTAATCACACCATTTTCACCCACAGAAAATATTGACACAAGCATGTTACATCTCATGTAGATTTGGCCAGGTTGAATCATGAAACTGTTTAAAAAAGGAAGAGAAATCCCCTAACTTAGCCAAAATTTATTCAGTATCAGTACGCAGCCCTCTCTCTATCCAGCGCCGACTTGAAGTTACCTTTTTCCTGTTAAATTAGGAACAGCAAGGGGTTATAATTGCTACACTTGGGTAAGATGAAAACCAGAGAGGAAGAGTCCCAGATCCCATTGCAATTCTAAGGGAAAAGGAGGAAGATAATTGGTGTCCAAGAGCAGCCTGTGGATGTAAGTCCCCGCTTGGTGGGTCTCTGTGGCCCCGCACGCTCAGAAATGGAATATTACAACTCATTGGAAAACCTCAATGGGTTGTAATTTTGTTAAAGCATTAAAACACAGCAGTGGCAGAGGCATCCCAGGAACTGTGTGGTTCAACAAAGACACATTCCAGTAATGGCTTTTGTTGTGGGGGTTTTTTTTCTTAGAAAGAAAAGCTGATCTTCATGGTTTCAACTATTTTTCATCCAGTTGCTGCCCTAGGATGATTTGGAGTTTTAAATACGGGTAGGAAATAATTTCAAAGGGGACATTAAGTGCATGTTTATGTACTAAAATATCTATAAATACAGACCTCAAGAAATGCAGTGCAAAGCATTGCATGGAGTTAATACCACTGAGGGAAGGAGCCCACAAGTTCACTCACACAGTTTATAAGGTCAGTGCAATCCCTCACTGGGAATCGTTTGCTTGTAAATAGCTGTTGCCCAACTATTTTTCTGAATCACATCCCACATCTCCCAGGTGGTAACTAAAATCAGGCTAAAAGCCTGCCCGCATGTAGCCTGGTTTCCCTCATCCAGGGGAGAAATGTAGCCTCCTGAATATGAATCCAGGACCTCCAATATTCCTGGATACTGGAAGAAATCAGAAGCTACAGGTTTGCTGGGTGATATTGGGAAAGGCTTTTCCAGCTCTAGCCTGCCTCCTTCTGCGATAGCTGGAAGGAAATGTTTCACATAACTCAACCCACACTGCTTTAAGAAGTCAATCCAGGAAGATATTTGAGGTTTTGATAGTTTTCCAAAGGCAAGGCAGGATTTTTTTAATTTTTCTTTTTTTTTTCTCTAAATCTGGAAGACGTCTCCTGGGACAGGAACACAGCTTCCAAGCCAGCTCTTGAACCAATTATGCTTCATGCACTTTCAGATGACTTGCTGGCAAATCTTGAGACTGCAGACACTTTGCCAGGAGGAGCTGTATTACCTGCAGCCCACAGGTCTGCCTGAGCTCCTCATACCCTGAAGCACCACACTCATATCTCAACAACTGAGCCACGCTGATGAAATTGGGACATATCTGCACATGTTGCAGGGCTGGTACGCAGCAAACGCCCCTTATCTCTTGCTGAGAAGCTCCACCGAGGAGACCACTGTCCCTGGAGAGATGCTGCTGACAGATTGGCCAAATTAACACATTGTTGTGATAAGGTTTCTGCCCTGTGGAGACCTCGGGAACAGTAACAGAGTGATGTGGAGGAACAGGAGATCCTGCTCTGGTAAAGTCAAAGCTATACCAGAACTGAAATTCACAGTAATTTCAAACAACAAGCAGCTACTTTAGATCCTCATCCCAGCTGTTAATACTCATAATTCCCTTTATAATGCCAGTCAAGATGTTTATTGTACTTAAGCAGGATAGAAAAATGTTGACGGGACATTTAGCAGAGGTTCTCTGTGGTCATTCAGCTGGCTTTAAATACAGCGGTCATTATCCTTATGAGAGCTGCACAGCAGTAAATCAGCCACACTGACTGGGTAATCATGCTGATCCTAGGAGACTGGAAGAGGCACAGGAAAAAAAAAATAGATGGTTTTGTGGTTAAAACACTGGTTTATGTCAACTGGAAGAGCTATTTCTGCCACATCTTCCATTGCAGTCTCTGCAGATGAAATTACAGTGTTTGTGCCATTGGACTGTGAACAGGGAGGGCAGGTATGTTTGCATACTTCCCCCAAGAATGGAATGGCAATTCTTCTTGGCATGTGCAAAATTTACTGCAATACCATGAATAAGAGCAACGTTTGCCTTCTTCAGCCTTCCAGGGTTGGTAAAACGAGGAAATCTCTGGCAGAACTGGTGTCTAAGGCACGGAGAGCACAAGGGAGCGATTTAGCCAGGCTCTGGCTGAGGATGCTGCATAGACTTGGGAACACATGATAGGGATGAAGCTACAGCCGCTTCAGTCTGACTGGGAACTGGTGCTTGCAGTAATAGGGAACTAAAAAAGCAAAGCCCCCTGGATCTGGAAATGGTCTTTTCCTGTATTTTAGCCGGTTGGGAGCCCTGGAGCGTGTCCAGAGAAGGACAACGAAACTGGTGAAGGGGCTGGAGCACCAGTCTGATGAGGAGCGGCTGAGGGAACTGGGGGTGTTTACCCTGGAGAAGAGGAGGCTCAGGGCAGACCTTATTGCCCTCTACANCTGGGGGTGTTTAAGGACAGGTTGGATTTGGTCTTTAGGGACACGGTTTAGTGGGTAATAGGTGGTGAGGGGATGGTTGGACTAGATGATCCTTGAGGTCTCTTCCAGCCTTAATGATTCTATGATTCTATGAAAGTGCAAGCCTTGTACTAAACCAGAGAGTCCTCATGACAGTCAGGTCTTCTCCTACCTGGTTGAAGCTCTCTCAGCTTTCCCTGGGAGGTAAAGATGTGGATGCCCCTGCTGTCTCTCATCTGAGGGGATGTGGACCCAAGGGAAGTCTGTACTTCCCTCTATCATCTCATGCTCTTTTCTATTCCCTGCATATGCTGCTTGCCTGTGCCAAGCTAGTGGTGTAGTGAAGCTAATAACTCTCTGATGCATATTCATGAATGCCAGATAATATGTTAATGAAACTATGCAAACACATTCAATTAAAAAAAACAAAACAAAACCCAAAACAAACAAACAAAAAAACCACCATCAAACCCCAGAGCACCTTTCCAGTCTCTGCAAGGAGGAGGTTGCCTTGGTACAGGCTACTGCATGCCATCTCCTGTGTCCACCCAGCCCCATAGTTTGTTTCGGACTTTTGACAACCGTGACCTAGTTGTTATTTCAGATAGGCCATAGGTTTCTGCTCTGAGTGAACCTTTGTGCCTTAGGGTTGGGTGGCTGGAGGCTAACTATGCTAACCGCCATGGTGGTGGTCATCTGCAGAGCTCTCTCCAACAGGAGCAACTCCCACCCACTTTGAGTATTCCTCATATGAACCTTCAGATATACTGTCAGGACTAATTGCAGGGAGAAAAGACTTTTTTAAACTCTGTGGACGAAATAAGTACAATAAAATCAAAGAAATATTTTTGGGGGTAGATTTTGCCAAAACTCATTCTTCTCAAACTCCCCAAGAACAGAAAATAACTGAAACCAGCTAGGTGCACATCGATCACAACAAACCGTTCCCCTTCATCTCTGAATATCTTAATGAAAGGAAAGGTTGGCAATGAAAAGCTATTCTCTCTCCTTGCCCTCATACATGCTCCACTAGCTAAGGCTGCTTATCTTGATGTTAGAAAAAGATCATATATGGGCATTCGTTAACCATCTTGATTGGATTTGAAGCAGGGATTAAACAAGGCTCTCTTGCCTTTCAGGGCAGGTCCACTGAGAGAGAGGAGATAAGGCAGCGGGGGCGCAATGCCTCCAGCTGAGACAGATTAGGGTGTTGGCCTATGTGAGGAGAGGCTGTAATGATCACAGGTTGCTTTGAGTTCATTGCATTCCCACAAAAGGCTCTGCCCTCATCACACCTCTCAGCGCACTCTATTAGGGGCAGTGGTTCAGAAATGATGCGGAGAGACGAGGGCTATTTTCTGAAGAAGTTATCCAAACAGCGTTTGGCATCTCCTACCTGCTCATAGAGCAAGCGTGGCCTGGCTTAGCCTGAAAAAACCACAAGCACGGCTGCCATCACCTTGCTACACCCTGGGGAAGAGTCTCCAAGCAGCAACCCCATCATTAGAGCAGGGGGTATCTCCTGCTTGGTGCTGCTCACCATGGCCCGGCCTCCATCTGTGCCAACCTTCATCTACTGGCAGCAATGGAATACACCAGGAGGGGATCAGCTATTGCCTAAAAGTTCACAAAGAACAGTTCCCAACATTCTGGAGCAGCAGCTGCAATACGGAGATGAACGCAGCGATTGCATCTCTCCACATGCGGCTGCCCCACGACAGACTGTCAGAGCCCTACGCTGCTGTTGCTCAAACTTTTTTAATCAAGGATCATGAAAAGATATTAATAACCCCCTCCTGGAGTTGCTACAAAAGAGTTTGAAAATAAAGGTAACATTCAAGTGTTGCTTTGTTTTTCCACCTTTTTATTTCTTTGCTCACTTATGGGTTCAGGGTTGTGTGGGTTTGTACAAAAAGGAAAGGTCTGCAGGCATTTCATGGACCTTCTTTGCATGTCAATAGGCATTTAGGGACCATGCTGTACCTACCCACCTCTCCATCCAAACAGTTTGCCATTTCATAGAATCCCAGAATCATTAAGGTTGGAAGAGACCTCCAGGATCATCTAGTCCAACCGTCCCCCCCCCACCTATT
>VWZZ01000336.1:556301-618998 GCA_013399095.1 Psophia crepitans
GTTATCTGCGAGAAGAGGCCGACCCCCAGCTCACCACAACTTCCTTTCAGGTAGTTGTAGAGGGCAATAAGGTCTCCCCTGAGCCTCCTCTTCTCCAGACTAAACAAGCCCAGTTCCCTCAGCCGCTCCCATCAGACTGGTGCTCCAGCCCCTTCACCAGTTTCGTTGCCCTTCTCTGGACATGCTCCAGGGCCTCGATGTCTTTCTTGTGGTGAGGGGCCCAAAACTGGACACAGCCCTCGAGGTGCGGCCTCACCAGGGCTGAGTACAGGGGGACAATCACCTCCCTGCTCCTGCTGGCCACACCATCCCTGATACAGGCCAGGATGCCGTTGGCCTTCTTGGCCACCTGGGCACACTGCCGGTTCATGGCCAGGCGAGCGTCAACCAACACCCCCAGGTCCTTTTCCTCTGTAGAGCTTTCCAGCCACCCAGCCCCCAGCCTGTAGCACTGCCTGGGGTTGTTGTGGCTGAAGTGCAGGACACCACAGTGTTTTCATTCCAATGGCACCGTTTTCTCCAGCCCTTTCTGCCCAGCAGGAGCAGAAAAAGCCAGAGCAGGATGAAAAAAACGTCACAGTGTGAAAGCGAGAGAATGATGCCCGGCTGGGTTTCATCCATCTAACTTTATGTGTCATCAGTTCGGATGCGTAAATCTGAGCGAATTGTCTAGATGCCTTTTACAGGCAGTGGAGAGAAAGAAGAACTTCCCGGGTGCAATTCAGCCCAGCTGGGAGAGATGAATTGTCTTCTAGAAGGAAGCATCTCTCTTTCCCCACCGTAAAGCAAAGTTGCGGCGATAAAGCAGCTCAGACATAACCGCCTACCTCTCTGCAAGCTGCAGTTAGCTGAGAGGAGTCCCGCTCAAAATAACCCACAAACAACTGCCAGAATCCCTAAACAGCTCCCATGGCGTAACAGAATAAAAGAATCAGGTCTCAGCACCGTGCTTCCCACCGCCCTCAAGCCAGCACAAGCCCCCGACTACAGTCGAGTTATCTGACCTGGGAAAAGACGTGCTCCAAACCCTGGCTTTAATGCACTGTGCCCGAATTTGGGATCAGAATTTGGGGCTGCCGTATGCTAGAGGAGCTGCGCTCACTACGGTTGGGTTTTGCAGCAGCGGAGAGAGGTTGGACAGCACAAAAGAGGCTGCAAACCCTCCCAGGGTGGTGTGGGCTGTGCCGTGCCAGGAACAGCATCGGACTCCTGGAGATGCATGAACAGAGCAGCGGATTGCAAAAGGACTAGAATATTGCTGCAGATTTTCCTGACAAAAGAAGCTCCACCTTTTCCTCCTTCTCAAACATGGGAAAATTTCTGAAGCTCTTTCCTCTGCTGCGTTGGAGGCTCCACCAGCACGTACGCACACACCAGACACACAGTCATTCCCCAGGTTTGCTTTTCAGATTTGCCTATTGACATTCCCCCTCCCTTCTTCCCTCCATCTCCTGCTCTTCACATCCCCCTCTCCGCGGAGGCACCGGTGCCACTCCGTTCTTTATAACATTCACCATCGTTGGGAGACCCGGGGCTGCTTTGAAAAATAATTAAAAATTGGAAAAAAAAAAAAAAAGAAAATAAAGTACAGGGAAAGGGAGCAGAGGAAAAAAGAGAGAGAAAAAGAAAAAAAATGCATGTCAGCTCCAACCCTGCTGCCGCGCCAGCGTGCACACGGGCTGCCTTTTGCTCGGCGCACATCAATGCCTCTTATCCTCCGAAGTTATTTCCCCTGGAGTGAACCTATCAAAGATTTTCAGCCTCTCTGGAGAGAGCAGTTCCAGATAACGCTGGATTCCCTTGTCAATTTTTGCCTACCAGGCTCTGGCAGCATTTTCTACCTGACACTCTGATCTTGACACACACGTCCAGAAGAAGCGTGTGCGTGTGCGTACGATTCTGGGGCTGTTTCCTCCTGCTTTGCAAGCAATGCAGCTGCCTTCAGACTGCAGAGGGGAAGGGAAAACCCAGTAACGTTTGGCATCTGTGTAGCACCCTATTCATCTGTGATTCCTGTAGTGTCTTGCCCTCCTTGTAATTACAGTAATTAATATAATTACGCTAATAATAATGATTATTATTTAGGATGTGCCAGATCTTTCCTAATACAGCTCCTTCCCTGGAAATCCTGGGCCTATATTTGTAAAAGAAGTCACTGTAGGATTAACAAATAAATGCTCCCCACCAAAATCCTGCTGCTACAAGAGCTGAAAATTCAGAACTATTCATCTTCTCTCCTCTCTTTCCTCTAATAATGGTGCTGGAAGGACCAGCCACTCCAACAGGTTCCTAGCATGTCTCTGATGATTCAGATAGGTCTTTTTGGTCGCTTTATTTTTGGGTGGAGGGCAGGGGTTGATAAGATCGATGATACTGACAGCCCACCTGGGTGGTTTCATCAGCCTTCGTCAGCGAAGGCACTGAGGCAGTGGCTGGCAAAAGGAGAGACTCTGATCAACCCCTAAATCACCATCCCAAGAAGCCTTGTAATTATGAGGCTCTACCTAAAGGGCCCAGAGCTCATTAGCCTCAGCAATAAAATCAGCAGTTTATAGGTGCCGTAACTCACGCTGGACCGAAGGGTGGGCACGCCGCGGTCCGGAGAGCCACGAGGCACAGCTGCTTGTCTGCAGCTTCAGCCCAACCTAGGGTTTTCTAAAGCTCCACCATAGCTGATGCAAAATTATTCCCCCCAAAACACATGTCAGCTGATTACTTTATTCTATTTTGCATTTTTCCCCTGGGGGTCTATGTCCCAGGATGACATTAGACCCAGCTCCAACATGGATTGTAATCACCACCTCAGCTCCTACATGGAGCAAGAGGAAAGTGGCATGAAGCAACTCTGGTGTGTAACCCAACTGCCCTCCTCCTTCTGTGGCACCGCTATCTTCAGTATGTGCACGGGTGCTAGAAATCACTGCTCTGGTTAAACATAGCCCTCAATCGTTTGCAGCGTATATTTGATCTTCCAGCTTTCTACATATCTGCCAGGGCATGTCCTGGAATGACTAAAGAAGCTTTGCCCCCAAGGGCAATATGAGACCCAAAAAAAGTCTTAGTGGTGTGGGAGGAAGATCTCTGAATGCAGTTTATGGACACTATTCCCAACATTAAGTCATAACATTTCCACATAAGTCCAACAAAGTCTTCTGGAAGAAAGGGAGACCCAGAACCACCTCAGGACCCCTTGGATGCTTGAGTGAACCACTCAATTTAGGAATCTACCATCAGCATCATATCAGGAGTCTACCACCTTTTGTTCTTAAGCATCGTCACTGTTTTTGCCCCAAGGACACGTCGTTTCCAGCAGTGACTGGAGAAGAAAGAGGAAGGCAAAGGAGGAGGTCAGTGGGACAAGTGTGACAGGGAGCGAGAGCATGGCTGGTACATCTGTTGAAGCCACCTGGCCGTCCAAACCAGACTTCAGGGCTTGGCTGCTCTCAGTCAGTGCTGCTGTTCCAGCTGCAGAGATCACATCCCAGTTACCCCATGTACAACCTCACAAACCCAAATGCTGCAATAATGCCTATCACACTTCCGTGGGCATATGGGTCACCACCAGGCCTGTCTATAGAGGCTGTTGGTGTGCAAACAAGGAGACCATTCAGGCAGAGGAGTCACACAGCATAGCATCCATAAGGAATCTTCCAGCCATCGGGAGACATATGGACAGCACATGATTCCTGAAGATCTCCACAATGAAACTGAGTTCTGTTTGAAACTCAGCAGCACAATATAGCCCCTCAAAGGCAGATCCAGCCCTGGAGAGGGCAGGTTTAATTGTAGGCTTTGCTCAAGGGCTCACCTATGTTACCGCAGACCTGTAAATACACATTGGAGACCTGGGCTTCTGCCTCGTTCGCTCTGTTCCCCCTTTGGGAGTTTCAACATTTGTCAATTCCAGGAAGATCCAATAACATTTTAAAGGCAGGATGTGAAATTGGATTATGTGGGACCCAGCCTTTGAGCAGAGAAGAGGTAGTTCTCCTTAAAGGCCAACAGCACTCTCTCCTTTTTCCCTGCCTGGGACCTTCACTGAACCTTGAATGGCAAAACACATGGTTATTCCATTTCACCTTGAGCTGGCTCGCTGTAATTGATTATATTTGTCAGCTTACCTTTTTTTTTTTAAATGCCATGAATGGCTTCATGCTGCACATATGTGTAAACCAGAGTCTCTGTCCTCCAGCGATAGTTTCCTGTTATTATCTGTTTTGTGCTCACCATCGGAGAGATGTATCCAAATAGGACAGAAAAATATCGCTTTATAAACCTGAAGTAGGTGTGCAGCATCTAATCCAGCCATCCATCATCTCTCTGCTCTAATCTGCTCTAAGTCAACGGGGACAGAGAGGGAAGAAGCAGGCAACAATAACAGTATCATGGTAACCGTGAGAGCGACGCTGGAGTGGATTGTCTGCTCCGAGAGCGCAGAGAGGGGTGCACAACCTCACACGCAGCTTCCCCAGGCTGTGTGTCCTGGGTAGGCATTAATCAGATACAAAAGGGCACGTGTCACACAGGAATAACTCTGCTATCATTATTATTTATCTCATGTAATGCTCTAGCTCTTTAGTCAGGTCAGAGCCTTGGTTTTTTCCTTCAAAGCCTGAAATAGCTGGAGGCGTGCACGGCTAAGAGCGTATTCTGCAGCCCCATTTTCAGCAGTGCTCAGGGACAGCACTTTGTAGTGAGACACCTCCTGCTGCGTTCCCAGCAGCTTGGGCAGACGGGGAACAGCAGTGCACTGGACATTTCCTGGAGCAAAGGGTCCAGCTCGGGAGAACGGAGGTGTGAAGCATCCTCCCCTCCCAGCAGACCCTGGAGACATTCCCCCAGGGCACAACAGCAGCCCTTCTACTGTCAGTGCCTAACGTGAGGGTACAAAGTGAAATGCAGATGAGATTGGAAGTAAAAAGTATCTCTGACAGCTTCAGCTTCTCAAAACCTGCTGTTCCTCCCCACAAATATCATTCCAGAGGGAAGTCTGGAATGAACCAGCTCCCTGTTCTGCTCGGAGAACTGTTCGTGCCATCACGAGCTGCAATCACAGCCCATCACTCCTACTGCCTCCTCTTGTCCCGGAATGTGTCCAATGATGGCAGAAGGAAGGGTGCTGGCCCAAGGGGTGTGACTCGGACCTCCTGAAAATGCCATCACCTGGTGTGAACTCAAAAGAAGATGAACCATCTGGGGGTCTGGTCGTGTGGAAATGGAGCATAAAAGGCACAATTTCATCTCCTTAGGAGCTTGTTGGACACCTCTAGTTCTCTCTGATGTCCAGGTACCCAGGAAGAAACAAAGGAAATCTGCAGTAGGAATTAACAGGGTGCAGAGAAAATCTGCAAGAAATAGGATCTTTAGAAATACTTCCAATAAAAAACTGAAAAACCCAACTATAACAAAACAAATGAGGAGCACTTTGAGGCTGCGTCCTTCTCCTCTCTCCTCCCATCTAGGTCACAGAATGCAGGCTGCCCTCTTGCAAGAGGCTGCAGAGACAAGAAGAGATAGCGCAGCAAGCACACATGCCCAAGGGCCGTGTTGCACTGCTGCTTCTCCCTACGGCTTTGCAGGAGCTGCAGGGACATGACCGCAAAATGCAGCAACTGGAGCTCAAGAGCTGCCAGCGTCACGGTGGGGGAGTGTGAACAGGAGCCCAGGAGAAGCTGTTAATGCAGGGTAGATGCTGGAGCAGTCTTAATCGATTTGGCAAATCAGCGCCTGACGCTGCATAAAAACTGCACTGAGAAATAAAGATGGTGTTCGGCTGAAGTTTGGCAGGGTGTGATTTGTGTTTGCTGATGTGCTGTCTGCAATAGCAAAAGAGAGAGAAATCCTGCTATATTCCTTCACACCAGGGAAGGATTTTAGGGGGTGCTCAGTCTGCATCTGCATGGCAGTGGCGGCTCCCATGCTGCTCTCTCTGCTCTTCTCTCACAACAGGTCTCTCCAGCTCGCACGTTCAAGTCTAAGGGCTTGGCTCGCCGACAGATCGTCACACTCAGTGGTTCACGGATGGGACTGAGCCCAAATCCATTCTCTGTGGTTTGATACCCAGCTCTGCTTCTGCTATTAAACCTAAATAACAAGCAAGCTTAGCGTCTGCAGAAGCTGCCAGGCCACTGCAGCTTTATTTAGTCGCGTAGCAGGTGCATTCAGGGAAGTGGGTTTTGCAGCCTTCCCTCACACACGTGTGCCCACAGTTTGCCTGCGAGCTTAACCCGTCCCTGCAGGATTAAGAGTTGTGCCGACCAGTCCTTTTCCCCTCTGATAACCAGCAGAGCATCTACTGCAGGGAGTCTTTATGCTGGAGGTGGGCAGCTCAGAGGTATCCCCTGGTGCCATCGGAGTCTCTTATACTGGGTTTGAGAACCGGTCACTAACCTCAGAGGGGATCTGAAAGCACAAGAAATCCTGGATGAGTGGATGGATGGATGGATGGATGGATGGATGGATGGATGGATGGATGGATGGATGGATGGAGTTGTTACCCAGCATTTACCATTGCCTAAGACCCAGAATTACCATAACAATATCCTATCCAAAAAGGCTCCACCGTAGATGCCTGGGAAAGGGACCTCTATATTTAGAAGGCATTCAGGGTTATTGTTTTTCTTTCAGGAATCTGCCCACAGATTTACACAGGATTTTTGGACCTGTGTAAATATCTGCTGTGAGAAGGCAGCCGGCAGAACAACTCAACATCTGAAGGATGTCCTTGTGTTTGTTTGCAGCTTGCTTTCTGCAAAGTGCTGTCTGCCTGGCAGAGTTGATGCCTCCTTGTTCTTGTGTCAGAAGAAATGGTGAACAACTCCTCAGCGGCACTTCTGGTTTTACAAACACCTACCGCACCCAGCCTCAGCCATCTCTTCTTTAGAGTAGTAACTTTGCATTATCGGGATGTCATTTCTGGCTCTAAGCCACAAACTGAGCAAGATTTGGAAGGAAATAAGAGAAACTATCTTTGCAGTGCCCATGCTCCTGGCTCGCGACAGCCCCCCCTTGCCTCCAACTTGCTTTGCAGTCATGTGCAAACCACTTGAAGCTGGATTCACTTCTCCTAACTCTGACTGTCTAAATTTAAGGCATTTTGCAAGTCAAACCTAGATACCTTCTTTAGAGGAAGATAAATCCTTCCGTAGACTGTCAAGGGACTTCAGCCACCACCTCTGGCAGAGGCACCTATATCGGAGCTGGTGGAATCGCACCCTTAGGGTTAGGGGTGGTAAAGCTCCCCCTCCTCCCCACACACCTCTGTTTGCCTGTCTGTGCAGACACAGGCAGCTTCCCCACCTCCTGGCATTATTTAGAAGCTCAATTAGTTAATGGCTGCAAAGTGCTGGTAAGATGGATAGCACTATAGAAACACCGTTCTTGGGAAGTACTTCCACTATTATTTTTTTTAAAAAGCGAAAGCCACCAGACAGATCTGTGGCTGGAAGGGCCAGGATGTCAGAAGAGATGGACAGTGAATAACTGAGAAGGGGACAGGAATTGTAATTCATCTTCCAGTCAACATCTGTTTCATTTTCAGTTCCACTTCGGCTCAAGAACAAGGTGGGAGGAAGGGGTTTGGTTACTGACTTACTAATGTCTCTGATGAAGGGCAAGAAACTCTCCGGTGCACAACTGAGCCTCCCCCCACCCCCCATCTTCAGATCGCTGCTTCTTCATGTTTTTACTATTTCTAAGTTTAAAAGCAGGCAGGGAAAAAAAAAAAACAAAAAAAACCAAAACAAAAAAAAAAAAAAAAAAAAAAAAAAAAAAAAAAAAAAAAAAAAAAAAAAAAAAAAAAAAAAAAAAAAAAAAAACAAAAAAAAAACNACCAAACCAACCAAACCCAGCTGAAAAAGACCTTCTCAGTTTATTTTTTATTATCATAAAGAAGTGGAAAGGAGCATTAACCCTGTTACTGTTCTTTTGTGAGTCAAAATGAATCGTGAGGATGCAAACTTCCCTCCAATAGATTTTTTTTTTTTTCCTCTGCTTTTTCCCTTGCTGCAAGCCTGGCCGGTGTCACGAACCAGTGCTGAACGTACACAGCACTTGAGGCTTCTTTGAGCCTTTTTCGCAGGCGGCTGTGTGCCGTCGTCTCTGCTGTTTGCACAGCTGAGTGCCTGTAATACCTGAGTCAGGGCTGAGCACAGTGCAAATCCCCCCAGCTATCAGGAAATCCAATTTTATGGACACGGCTAAATTTGTGTGATGTGTTGGTGGATTAATTCATGAAGATCGTTGCCTTCTCAGTACTGCAATTCAAGCTCTTTTCTTACAGGGGAGAGAGGCAGGCACACGGATATTTTCACATTATGGGGCCAGTCAACAAGTGTGACAGCGGGATGAAGAAGCAGCGTGTAAGATTGCGCTTGGCCGAAGGTCAATATGACTATTACAGTGCTGCATGGGATTGGTCAAAGGTTTTAAATGAGCAGTCCAGATAGGTTAATTCTGATTTCATGGATATTGGTAGGTCAAAAGGCTTCCAGTGACTCCAAAGACTATGTGTATGTATTGTCCATCCTGGGATATTTTTGCTGAATAGATGTAAACTGGCCTAAATCAACAAATGACACCTGCTTCGTGGGTCAAGATGGAGAGGAAAAGCTTTTATTTGGAGGCAACAGCCTAATTACATTATGATACTGCCCCATGTCTTTCTGCTCTTTGGGTTTGTACAGGGCTTTTTCCCTCTACGGCCTAGGAAAACTGCAGACTGTTGCTGTGACGTTCTGGTGTCCCTGGCCAATGCCACCCCAAAGCCCTTTATCACTGAACAGGTAGCACTAGTGCTTCCCCTAAAAAGGCTTTCCCAAGACAGATATGGAGTCACAGAATCATTTGTTTTGGAACAGACCCTTAAGATCATCAAGTCCAACCATATATCTAACACTGCCTAGTTCACCACTAAACCCTGTCACTAGTACCACTATTCTTGCACTGGTGGAGTCCTTTCCATTAAAGTGAAAGCCCCACTGTGTAGGGGTGTTAATCAGAAAACGGTTTGGGTTGGAAGGGACCTCAAAGCCCATCTGGTTCCAACCCCCCTGCCATGGGCAGGGACACCCTCCACTAGACCAGGTTGCCCAAAGCCCCATCCAACCTAGCCATGAGCTCTTCCAGGAATGGGGCAGCCACAGCTTCTTGGGGCACCCTGTGCCAGGGCCTCACTACCCTCACAGAGAAGAATTTCCTCCTAACATCTAATCTAAATCTACTCTCTTTCAGTTTATACCCATTGCCCCTTGTCCTATCACTACATGCCCTTGTAAACAGTCACTCTCCAGTTTTTCCGTAGCCCCTTTAGGTACTGGAAGGTGCTCTAATGTCTCCCTGGAGCCATCTCTTCTCCAGGCTGAATAACCCCAACTCCCTCAGCACGTCTCCAGAGCAGAGCGGCTCCATCCCTCTGATCATCTTTGTGGCCTCCTCTGGACTGGCTCCAACAGCTCCATGTCCTTCTTGTCCTGGGGATCCCAGAGCTGGATGCTATACTTCAGGTGGGGTCCCACAAGAGCAGAGCAGAGGGGGGGGATCCCCTCCTTCAACCTGCTGGTCATGATTCTTTTGATGCAGCCCAGGACACGGGTGGCTTTCTGGGCTACAAGTGCACACTGCTGGCTCATGTCGAGTTTCTTGTCCATCAACACCCCCAAGCCTTTCTTCCCAGGGCTGCTTTCAATACATTCTATGTCCAGACCGTGTCTGGGGTTGCTCCAACACATATGCATTTCTCCCACAGACAGGAACATAACTGATATTTTCATCCTCCCTTTACTTCGCTGAGAAAACTCAGGCCCAGCAGAGCCATGATCTGTGGAAGAAGCAATTGGGTTTCCCCACACCTAGCATCCCTCCAACCTATGTGTCTCCATCTTCACAAGGATTGTTCTACTGGTCCTGCCATGGGAGAATCCATGACAGTTAACTATGTCCCCAGCAATGTCACCATTGCCTTCAGCCTCCATCTGACAGACATGAAACATCTGTTTCCTCCAGCTCCTGACCATGTAGTATGTCCTGCACTTCCCCTTGTGCAACACACAAGACAAGCTCTGTGTCCACCAACAAGCTAGACATCCTTTGTGTCAGTCCAGCATCTAAAGCATCAGGGCCACAAGCAGCTCATCACAGCAGTCACTGCAGTCATGGATCAGAAGGTGCCAAGTAACACTGCAATGCCACCAATGGCACGGGGTCACCAGTTCAGGAATCTCAGTGGGAAGCCATTGTTTACTCATTGTATTTGTCTTTGCAATGAAATGCTCATGAACAGGTACCTAGTTACAGGTGCTGTTTTACTGGGGCTAAAGGCAAACCTCATGATTTTGGGGCCCCTTGTGAGCTCAGTTCAATAGGCTCCATCATCCACAGCCTCCAGAGCCCACATGAGTCAGGACCTCTCTGAAAGCAGGACCAGCAGTTTGGTGTTGGGTTGGATCTCAAAGTACATCAGGGAGGATGGAGGAATGGTGTTTGCTCTGTTTCAGGCATGGAGTGACAGGTGAGGGCAGCAGAGACAGAACACATCCTGGGCTACGTGGGTCAGCTGCAGATTTGGGAACAGAGGTGGGAGAAGGATGGTGCATGTATGAATGTGTGTGTGCATGGGGGGGGCGGGAAGGGAATTTGTCCCACTAAAGCGAGAGGCAGAACCTCCACTGTCTCCTCCAGAGCAAGGATTTCATCCAGCAGCTCAAACCCTCCGTGACTTACATGAAAATCCTTCGTTTAAATATTTTGCAGCCCTGATGACCAACCAGTGCTGCTCATTCTGGCATCTCACCTAATGCCTTCAATTCTGCACCAATTCACAGTATCCCATAGCATCTGCATGGAATTGCTGGAGATTTCCAAGGCTTGAAGGGACCCTGGGAAGTGGCAGAAGTGAAAACCTGAAGAGGGTTTGATCTGATGGAGGCTCATCTTAGAAGAAAGGGAAAAATGTGCATTAGATGATAGGAGTAAGGACCTCATATCACTCTAAGACACCTTAACATCTCACAGAGTGAAATACCCACAGGCATGTGGCCAGTTCTTCCTGCTGCCACATTATGCCCACCCAACTCTTTTTCCTTTTAAAATGTAATTTCTCTAACCTCTGGAAGCAGCCAGACATGGTTCAAGAATGACCTTCCACCCCCTCCATTAAAGTCTCTCTCTCTCCCTTTTTTCACATACCTGTTTATATCAGTTTCAGGTGAATGGAAAAGGCCCACTGAAAGTGTTTTTCTGGGATATTTTTTTCACAAATTGGACCATTAAACCTAATGTATGATACTGGCAAAGTGTGTGGTATTAAACAGAGTAGGATTTAGCACACAAAATATATTTAGAATATTGGAGATTGGGATCGTTTTCTCTTTACAATGCTTAAAATCTGTGGGAAAGTGTGGGAGAAGTGCATTAGTAGAAGGATCAGGTTGTGATTCAAGGCTGAAGAGTAAAAGCTCCCTGGACCACTGTAATTGTGACCCCTTCTGCAAATCATTATGGTAGGACGTAGGGCCTCTCATTCCACTGGGCTTTGAGAGTTTTAACTCTGCATTTTTTGGCTCCTGTGAGTTTAAATCATATTTTAATGTTGCATTAAAGTCATCTTTTTTCTTATTTTTCTTCCCAATTAACTTGGAGAGATTTTTGAGAGTAAAAGGAGAAATTAAAAATTTGGGGGAAATTGGAGAGATTGACTCAATTCTTGCATTAAATCCTTTTTGGGGGCACTTTAAGGGAAGGTGAACACACCACAAAACTGCTCTGTTCAGCGTGAATGATGTTAAGAGACCTTCGTACGAACGAGAATCAGATTCAGCGTGTTCATGAAGACAAACAAATAAGCCCATCAAAGAAACTTTCTTCATTTTGTTTCATGCAAAAGTATGTTTCAAACTATTTAAAAAACACTGCTTCGTGTTTTTAGTAAAGAGGATTCTTCCCCATTTCTGAGCTTCCTCCGAGCTCACCTATCCTCAAATCCGTCATTCCTAGTTCTTTGAATAATTTCTGTGACGCCCTCTGCTTCCCTCTGGTCCTACATCATGTATTTGCCCCATTTCCCCAGTCCCTAAAGGTTATAGGGGCTCCTCTGAGAAGCTTCAAAGCTATGATTTAAAGAGCTTTGATACAGAAAACATGTTTCTATGGATATGTAGAGTACTGGAAAAATACATAATTATTAATTTTTATGGCCTGTGTACAGGGTTGTAAGTAGATACACCACCAAATATACACCACCATTGTGCTAGACCTTTCTCATCCATACGCTACATACCCACCTTATCAGAGAGATCCAAGGGGTGCATTGTCCTGCTCTTGGATGGTATTCTGAGCAAGGGATATGCCATAGGTCACTTATCAAGGTTTCTTTGTGTACTTACTTGGACATCATGACACCTCCTAATTTAGAATCACAGAATCACAGAATGGTTTGGGTTGGAAGGGACCACAAGGATCATCTAGTTCCCACCCCCCTGCCATGGGCAGGGACACCTCCCACTAGCCCAGGGTGCTCAAAGCCCCATCCAACCTGGCCTTGAACACTGCCAGGGATGGGGCCTCCACAACTTCTCCGGGCACCGTGTTCCAGGGCCTCACCACCCTCACAGGGAAGGATTTCTGCCTAACATCCAATCTAAATGTCCCCTCTTTTAGTTTAAACCCATCACCCTCTGTCCTGTCACTGCACTCCCTAACAAACAGCCCCTCGTCAGCTTTCCTTTAGGTCCCTTTTAGGTACTGGAAGGCCGCGATTAGGTGTCCTCAGCGCCTTCTTTTTTCCAATTTCCTCAGCCTGTCTTCGTAGCAGAGGTGCTCCAGCCCTCTGATCAACTTTGTGGCCTCCTCTGGACTTGCTCCAGCAGCTCCATGTCTTTCCTGTACTGGGGACCCCAGAGCTGGGTGCAGTGCTGCAGGGAGGGTCTCACAAGAGCAGAGTAAAGGGGGAGAATCCTCTCCCTTGACCTGCTGAACTTGTCCAGGACTAAATTGCTACCAATTTACAACATGACAGGTATTAAGAGCAGAAATACAAGATTGCATAGGCTCTAATGGATAAAATGGTTATAGAAATGGGGGGTGGGGTGGGAAGAAGATGTGGCAAGCACTGCTGGTTCACAGGACACAGGGCCCTTTTCCGTTCTTTGCATCCTGGCCCAGGATGCTGATGTCACACCAAGAAAGCTATGGGAAGGCCAGCTCTGGTATTTCCACACACGTGGCAATAGTGTCTCTTGCTTGCAATGCAAGTATATTCCAAAGTGTATGATATGCTGTGCAAGGAAAACAAATCAGCAGGTAGTTGGAGGAGAGAATGGGGTGACGAGCATGTAGCAGGCATTGAGAGAAGATTGCATGGATTATCTAGGAGCACATCTGGGAATGTGCAATAACCCAGCAAGGAGGTGTAAACATAACCTGACACTATGACTGTTGTTGTTATCTAAATTCTGAGTACTGACATCAATCCCTTGCCTGCCACCATGACCTCAAAGTCTCCCAAATTAGAGGCTTCTGCTGGTTTTAGCAGCCTTTGGACCAGGCCGTTTCACCCACAGGAGAAACCTGTTGCATTTCAGAGCTGTAACAAGAATTCCAGCAAGAAAAAAAAACACAAAAAAGCAGAGAGAGAGTTAATAGAGTGATCTGCTGTGTGAGGTCTGAAAAAAACGAATACTTCCGTGAAATAAATGGGGACAAATGTTGAGACCGCGAATAGTGTTTGCAAAAATGGCAGCCATTGGCCAATGTTCCCTTTCTCATTATTCCTCATTTGTGGAACAAAATCAGACATTATCTCCAGGGATGTTTTCAGATGTAAATAGATGACTAGGCATGTTCGGATGATTTTTGCCATCCCTAGTGTTTATGTTTCATATCATTTCATCGGCACACTTCAATCAGATTGCATCAAAACTCGTGGCCAGATCAGGGGTGTTGTGACTGAAATGAAGATTAAACGTTACTCAAGACGATTTACAGCCGTCCAAAACTAGATCTAGAATGAAACTGAACCATTTGTCTGGCACTTTCAGAGCCTCGGGGGTAGGAAGTTCTGTGCAGATTTATATTTTTTATTTCTATAGTCTTACAACCGCTCACTAATGAGAACAATTTCTCACATCCTCAGTGTGTGTAGGACACCAGCATCACAGCTCTTCAACCACAGGGCTGGATACAAGCACGTTTACTTCTGAATCAGACCCACACCTTCAGGTCTGCAGAGTCACCTCCCATCCGTGTCCTCCTCTTCGTCATCCAGGCTGTTTGCGCTAGAACCACATCAAACACAGCCAAGCTTTAAAAAACCTGAGTTCTCAATTCAAATGTTTTCAGGCTATCTGTAGGTTTTTAGAATATTTTTCTTCTGTCTCAGTTACAGCAGGTATCAGGACTTTAGGTAAGACAAAAAATTTCAGTGGGACTTTGTTACTTGAAGAGAAGCGTTACTTTGGGATCTGCTGGGCATCACCAGTTATGCCCTGCTCAGAATTTTCCAGATGTACTCAATGTTTGGGGGCTTTGTGCCAAGGGAAGGATTCAGATTGGGTCACCATGTCAACTGAGTATTTTAGAGACAGCAGGAACAGGTTTGTCTGCGCACTTTCCTTGGTCCGTTCATCTTTGGATGAGTTCTGATGTTACGTGCACAAGCTGATAGCTAGATGAGAGGAAAAAAACAGAACAAATTTCCTATGGATTTGGTGTCTCAGAGCAGAAGTTTTTCTTCTGCTGAGTCTGGTGGTGCAAGGAAAAGGCAAGTCGAGAAGTCATACTGCCAAAGGTGAAGCAGCATCTTAATTTTCCGTAACTTTGCACTCCCTGCACCGTGCCATGGGAAAGCTTTGGGACACTTACAACTTCTCTGCAAGATGGGCTGGAACTTTCCTCAGTGGTGAAACCATATCCAACAAGAGTTCCTTGGTGCACTGCATGTCTTCCCGATGACTAGTTTTAATTTTTTATTATTATTATTTTATACATCTCACAGCGCTTTGCTGTTCCTGACTCCCTGTCCTCGGCTGATGAGAACTGGGGTTGTGCATCTGCCTTTCACTGCTGTCGCATGAAGTGAGTCCTCGGTGCTGCATACAGATGAGCCTTGGCTCTCGCCTGCGTGGCAGCCAGAAGGAAATAAGCAGGAATCACAGCTCCCCAGGTGTAAAAGTATGAAAAAAAAATAAAATAAATTATAGGCTCACAGTCTGCAGAGAACTGGTGGAAGACACTAGTGACTCTGCCAGCATTCGTGATTTTACTGCCAGCCTCACAATGTCTTGCAGTGTCTTGAACCAGGGGAAGGATTGTATGTTAAAAAGCAAACGCCATTCGGTTGTCGCTCAGGAGCAAAGCCAGGACACGTGAGCCCTTGAGGGTGTGAAACCAGAGGGCTGTAGAAGGGCCCCAGATGTCAATGCTTTTCAAATCCTTAAATGTTTTCTTTTTGCACTTAGGATTGGCAACGGTAAGATTAATGGTTGGTTCGTACCTATGTTCTCCGAAGTTTCTTACTATAATGTCTGATCCCTGAAGATTATCCCTACAACTTCTTCAAACTCTTTCTATTTAAACATTTCCTTTACAAAGTCAGCTTTCAACCTGCATTTGAGAAAAATATTAAGCTGTTTTGTCAGAGAAGAGACACATTTCAGAAAGGAGCTCTTTCTGCAGCATGTGCCTCAGACCTCCTTCTATTTATGCTGCTTTTGAGCATAAGGATGGTTTTCTTTTATCTGTCCAATGGATTTCTGTTGCTGTGATCATTTCTCCCCTGGGAAAGATGTCTGTGGCTCTTTCCACCACCACAGAAACACAAAAGACCCCTTTTCCTTTTGTCAAGAAGCCAATGTCAAGAATTTCCTGCTCTCTCACTTGGGGGTAGTGACTGACCTGGAAAGAACATCTCAATCGAGTATTAGTTTCCCCAAATGAAATATCACTTACCCTCTTCTTTGCAGTGCCAGTAACACAAATGGTATCCAACCACTTTAATTGCTTCGCGGTAGATTGAAAAAAGAAGGAGCGGCTTTGCTGATTTGTGGTTTAGGAGAATGTACAATATATGTGTCTCCAACTGATATTAAAGATGACAGATTGAAATCTGAGCCACCGAAGATGTGCACTGCAGATGATAAATTGCCCTCCAACTTTGAGAAGAGTTGGATCCTGGCTCAAAGTGCAAGGGAAAGGCACACAATGAAAGCCAGAAGGCCAGTGCGTAGTCTCCACAATTAGTGTAAGCATCCATCCTACATCTGTAGAGTGCTTTCTGGTTCCATATGGATGTAAGTGAATTAGTGAGCTGGGGGCTGAGAGCCCCATTAGATAGTCTGCTTTCCTTTAATGGTTTGATAAAAGGAAGGTGACAAGAAGATAGATAGAGATAATACTCCAGGCTTCTTGCAGTAGGACCATTATCATTAACAGCATTAATTAGCCTATAATACACTGTACAGAAGCACCAGATACAACCAGTCTAAAGGGAAGTAACCTGACAACTGCCAGTAACATGATAGCTTAGCATTAGCATATACTGATCATTGAATATCTTTATCTTCCTAACCTGGCCTTTCAGAAAGTGAAGAATTCCCAGGACTGCCTTGCAGCATCTCTAGCCAAGTCATTAAAAAGACACATGATTGTGGAGGCGGGGAGCCACAAGGTTGGTGGCAGACTCCGGAACCTTTTGCCATCAAGTCAACCTGTGCAGGACCAGTCCCATTTTACCCTTTGGAGACTATTTGTACATAAATGCATGTTAAGGTGGACTGAATCGCTCCTAAATCTGACAGCCTTTCCCAGCAGAGACTGGTAGTGCGTTTGGAGAGCAACTCAGAGAGCTCTGGTGAAGAGAAGTGCAGAGAATAACCCGGAGTTTGCCCATAGGAGGTAACATAGAACATAGACAGAACTGGAATATAGCCCTAGACTGGGGGATTTCAGCCTAAAGTCAGCCTCACCATCTGACTGTGCAGAGATGACAAATTACGCTGAAGGAGAATAAAGTATTTTACTGTTACCCTTTGCGAGCAGCTAGCCAAAACCCCCAAGGCTCCCACTAAGACAAGAAATTAACTGTGGAATCAGTATTTTTTTAAGGTAATCGCCTATCTTTACGAGGAATGTATCAAGCCAAAGAAGTGGAGAAATGCAGTTGAGTCCCTTGAACCAGGGCTGAATCAGGGACATCTCAATCATGCTTAACAGAAGTTTATTCAAACTATTTATGAAAACCTCTAATCAAGCCTCCCTTGTTAAGCCGTGGTAGGACTTTTTTGTGAACATGACTTCCAGTCTCCTCTAGTATCCAAACTAAATCTTTGCTGAACATTAAGCTCATTTCTTCTCATTATTCTCCTAGTGGACAAGCAGAATTGCTCTCATCACTTTTTCAAGTACCTTTAGTCTCCTGGAAGGATTCTATCTCCACTTGGCTTCTCTTTTCTTGGCTAAAGAAATACAATTCCTTCAACCTATTTTGTTTATTACAAAAGTAATCAAACTACCAGAGAGGTTTCCCTTGCTCTGAGCACAAAACAACTCTCAGCAAGCAGCCCTGAGACTTTTTTTTCATCAAGCTTTGCTGCATGCTGTTTCTTCAGTCTGTGAGATGCTTTTCCCCACCAGCATAACTGCGCTGAAAGGAATATCGAGTTTTAATCTAACTGCTCTCGGTGTCTCGACACCCTGAGCTCCTGGGCTGTGGGAACCCTCCTTGGGTGATGGGTAGGTGCTCTGGGCTTAGGATGATATCTAAGCTGGTTTGTATTGCCTGACACCAGGGTTTATCACAGGACTCTGAAACAGCCACAATTTCCACAGGGAGTTCCTCAAGAAGAAAAAAGACTGGAAGGATTTTAAATTCACAAAGCCCCAGTTTTATTTGAATAAAAACTCCAATTGATTTCTCAGCTAGAGGATGGGAAAAAAAGTGACATCTCCAGGGGATGTTTCATCCCAGACACTAACCTTGGCCTGGCATGAAACTCTTCTTTTCTGGAGGGAGACCCAAGGTTTGCTGAGCCTGGACACCCAGCCTTGAGATGGCCTGCATTCGATGAGATGAGTTACATGTCTGTGCTCTGGTTTTTGTTTTACTTTCTTATAAACAGCGCCAGTCTAAACAGAAGGAAAGGATGAATTATTTATTTATTTATTTGGTGAGAGAGGCAAAGTTTATGTTCCTGATTCCTCGTGTTGCAGCACTTTTATATCTAAAAATATTTCTTTGGCTCCTTAAGTGGGTGCTTTGAGCAAACAAATCATTCCAAGTCATTTCTTGAACTTATTCTGTACATGGTCTCAGGCAGACTCCAAGCTCAGCCACTCTGCCTATCCCTGCAACCCCCAAACTCCTGGGCGCTACGCACCCATGACGACAGGCAGGTACTCACTGTCACCAATGGCAGTCTGTGTGGGATCATGAGAAATGCAGTCATGAAGAGCCTCCAATGAAGGTGAGGGACAAGTGAGCCCAGGATGTCCTGCAGTGACCAGGTGGTCACCCTTCAGATAGGTCTTTGCAGCTCCATTTTCCAGCTCTCCTGTTTTAATACTGTCCTTCCAAGAGGGAACTGCCTTGGCAATGGCACGGGAGAGGTGTGGTTATCAATACCAGTGTGTTTCTTGGGAGTGCAGTCTCATGAGGACTTGTGGCGTTGCCTCTTTGTAGAAATGCCTCATTTAGATTCTGTAACTGATCTGGCATCTAAACCAGAGCGTTCTGACCTTGGCGCTACAGCCAGCCAGTGTGAAGAGCTAGGGCTGATAGCTAAGGCAAACACCAGTAGTAAGCAGCTGCTCACGGCCCATGGCTTACCCAGGGGCAGTGTCCTGGCAAAAAGATGCACTTTCACCTGGCACTGAAAGCAACCTGATGTGTATCCCACCTATGCTCAGGAATCAGCCATGGAGGCATTTTTAGCTGACCAAATCCTCCCTGACTACCTCCACAGACAAGGGACAGAAGTAGGCACTCCCAGCACGACGTTCATCTGCCCAAGCATGAATGTCTCCTGTAGGATGAGATGATTCATGTCTGAAAGGCTCTCCATGGTGCAAGGAGGGAGAACAGGGGGAGAAGCTTAGTGTGATGGGGAGATGAACCTCACTTTGGACCTCACCTCTTGCAGTGATGGGGCATTGGCGAGCTGGGGGGTGGCCTCTTCTCACAGATAACTAGTGACAGGATAAGGGGAAATGGCTGCAAGTTGCGCCAGGGAAGGTTCAGGTTGGAGATGAGGAGAAAATTCTTCTCTGAAAGGGTGGTCGGGCCTTGGAACGGGTTGCCCAGGGAGGTGGTGGAGTCACCATCCCTGAGGGTGTTTAAGGAAAGGTTAGATGTGGTACTTAGGGACGTGGTTTAGTGGGTAATAGGTGGTGGGGGGATGGTTGGACTAGATGATCCTTGAGGTTACTTCCAACCTTAATGATTCTATTCTATTCTATTCTATTCTATTCTATTCTATTGACACCCAGGAATGGTTTATACCAGCATTTTGCTGGTCAACTAGTAGCTGCTTTAGTGAAGTGCAAAAAGAAATGCTGCCCATTCTGCTTGGGCTGGGCCTTGGGAAGAAGGGAGGGGAGGTATGAAATCTTCCTTGGGGGATGAAAAATATGGAAAATTAAATAGAGCAGACAGCAGAGAGACTGACAGCTGGAGCCTCTTGGATCTATTTCTATTGACCGTAAGCTTGGTTAAAGTGGCAGTTATCAGCTATAGTATCATCCCACCTAAAAGTGGAAAGGAAATATCAATACTGAAATGTTAAAGGCACAAAAAAAGCAGAGCAAAGAGTGAATGTGAAATAATGGGACTGCAATGATTAAGACAGACAGGGATGTTGCTGCAACAACTCTTGGCAGTGCTGGTAGTGAAAGTCTACGTTTCATTGTGAGAAAACATAAAAGGAGATGAATCTGCTCTCATGCTGCCTGCAGATTTGGTAGACTGTGAAACAGATTTCCTGGGTTCTCTGAAGGAATTGCTTCGAGGAGGTACCCAAGTCAGGACGGTTATTCTCTTTTGCTTACAGAAGATACCCAGATACAGCACCTATACCTCCAGTTTTAGAGCAAAGAGAGGGATCCATAACTCTCCATACATATTATAAGGTCTGAAAAGGCTTGAGGTGAGTGGTTTCTCAAGAAAAAAAAAAAAAAAAGCATTTGGTTCTTGCTGCTTTGAACTTGCTGTATCTTTCCCATTGCTTGAGGTGAAATTCTGCCCTGAAACAGTGTGTATGCATCAGCGTGTGTATGCATGTGTGAGCGGGGGTCAGATGGGCACGCAGCATTGTTATAAATAAAAGGAAAGCGGCTGTCTTTTTGCATTGTGCTGGGAACCAGGGCTTATTTCCCTAGAGGTCCACATGTCCCATTTTATTTATGATACCTAATGGTACCATCCCAAATCATGGCTGCTCCACAGATGGGCCTAGCTCCCTGAAGGGGACTGCCCCATGAGTGCAGCTTTTCAGCAGCACCAGCCACCTCTTCCTTGCTACTTGGTGCCCATCAGATGTGCTGTTGTCTGTGGACACCCTACAGGAGCACCTCGCTTTGGAATGAGGGGTTTTTTCTTTTTACTCTCATGAAGAAAGACTGGGCATGCACAAATCTTGAGGATGTTTTTGAAGCACAAGGCAAAGTTATATTTCATGCAAAGCATTTCCTTGCAATGAAAGGTTTCAAGATTACAGTTTTCCAGGGATTACCAGTACTCAAGATCAGCATCCCAGATCCATGGATCTCCTCTCCTACCCCTATGGCAGCTCTTGGTTTGTTCATCTTGCTTACAGGGCAATTTCACAAAATCTCCTTCCAGCTGCAAAGTCAGCTTGGGAAATCTCTGTCTCACTGTCCAGGTCCTTCTTCCCACATCCACAAAGTAGGCCAGGATTGCTGCTTGTAGTACAACACTAAAAACCATGTTACTGAAACATCTGGGCAAAAGAGAACCTTCTGGAAGTCGTGGGTGTTTTTTGGAAGGAGGGCTGGGTATTTAAAGGGCTGTTTTCAACCAAGGTTATTTAGCAGATTTCCAAATTCATCCCTATTCAAAAAATCAAGCTTATGATGGAGCAATATCTACCCTTCCTTCCTAAGATGGAAGCAGCTGCTCTCCCTTATTCTTTTACTCCCAGATCAGCCCCTACAATCCCAGGGAGGTTGTAAAAATTAATGGTGACAGCAAGAAAAAGGGATCTGCTGTGACTATGCAATATCCCCCTCAAAACCTGTGAGCAATGCCTGTGGTGTTGCTGATGAGGCCAGGAGGACCCCTCAGGAGAGCATCCCTTCCATCTCCATCCTGCTGAGAAAGCACCCACGTCCCCCTAAGCACCCAGAGAGAGCCTTGATTTAAGTCTGACTCACGCTGCTCTTTTTAGATGAATAGGATTGAGAAGTGGAGAGAAAATCTTGTTTATAGTGGTGGTCAGAAGCAAGGCCAGGGGGAGCACATATATATATATATATATGTGTATATACACACGAGTGTTCATACACATCTGAGGCTTTGCCTCGGTTGCCTCCTAAATAATGTCAAGAGGCATCTGGGTGACAGAAGGCAGCTGCAGTCATCTCCCTCCTTCCCCTGCAGGCCTAACTCTGATTTTTTTCTTACCCAGTTTTCAAGGCTATTTCAGGTCCCAAACCCAACCCTTCCTGCATCCTCCACCTCTACGCTCTTCATTTTTCACCTTGCTGGGAGAGAAACATAAAAGCCATGTTTCCTCTGCAAAGCAGAGGGGACCAGTGATTGCAATTATAGCCCTCAAACTAACGATGTGCAAAGAGTCTAAATAACAGTAGTCTCTGTCCGTAGGACGGGGATATCCTGTGTTGTCCTAGCTCTGGGTAGCTTGCAAAAGAGAGAAAATCTGTTTTAACGGGGGTGTATTTCCTCAGCCGGTATACACCAGTGTCACCTGATGCCTTCCTAAAGGCCAGGATGGATGACGATAGCCCCAGGATGATTTCCCACAAAGCTTCACAGAATATGAATGAAATAAGCACAATTCATTGGAAGTCCTCAGCAAAACAAGCACACAGCTTGGTGCTTAAATTTCCCCACCACCACTGCTATTTTTATGTACAGCCAGCCAGTGCCATATTTATTTTCCCAGCATCATCCCCTGCTTGTTTTACAGGAGCAGGACTTGACGTACAGGGTGTTGGGCAAATGACTTGCCCAGTGCTTTAAAAAGTCAGCAAGAGAGTCAGGAATCACAGCCTGGCGCCGTGCAAATAAACACATCTGTCCTCTGGCTGCGCGGAAAACTGCAGGCATGGGATTTAAGGGGGGGTGGTGAATTGGGGGTAGGGAGAAAGGCACAAAAAAGGAGCTGAGAACAGTGCCTGCTCAATGAATGTATTTGGGTGGGAGCTAGTTAAAGGCTGGTTTATGGTAACTGCATCACACGTTCACATTCATCTTTCCTTAAAACATTTCGAGTTTCCTTTGCTCACTACCAAGGCAACTAATTCCTGCAGGAAAACAGGGTGAACTCACACAGAGCAGTTGTAAACGGCAGCGAGCACAGCAACACCGCGCCTGTAGATGCACGGCGGCCAAGTTCGGAGCAGTTCAGCAGATACAGAGAAAACCTCTTGGTGTCCAGAAACCTCTCACCACCGGCTCCTGGCAATGCACAGGCCAAGCCACTGACTATGCAGTGCAGGGTCCGCCCGCGCGGTGCACAGTGCGTCAGATACACCGCTCAGATGCTGACGGAAGCTCAGGCACGCTCAGCTTCAGCAAAGAGTGCTGTCGATGCTGGCAGGCGTTTTCCTTCTCACATCTGACTCCACACTTCTCCCGCCCTCCCCACTCTAGTTCAGTTGCTCTGAACAACTGAGGAAGGAGAGGGGGCCTTGGAGGAGCTGAGAGAAGGGAGTGAGCTATGCAAGGTGTCTCTGCTCACACCATCAAGGGTATTGATCTGACTTATGGGCACTGCAGGTCTTTAGAGCATAGACTTGAACCTCAGCATCCCACACTGGGCCTGAAGGAAAGGAGAGCCCGTCCTTATCCATCCTGGGAGGAGTCCTGAGCCATGCCTCTGCAAATAGCCCATGGTGACACACTGGGGAGAAGGGCAGCTTCGGCCACCACCTTTCCCAGTGGGGCTCACAGATATCAGGGAGGGAAGTGCTGCAGCTCAGCTGGCTGAGCCTTGGCTTAGTTACAGCATTGATGATGACCCTGTGGCCTTTGTGAAAAAGTGTGCTCAGCCCTCAGGTTGGAAAGGTTGGACACCTCTGGCTGATTTATCTAGAGGTACTGACACAGAAAAGCAAGGTTCCAGCCAGGGGAAGTTTGCAGAAGGTGAATAACACAGCACAGATTTAATGGGCCAAAAGGGAAGGCAACAGAAGATGTGAGTACTACTGGTACCTGAGACTTGTCTTTCAAGTATAATTACCCGTCACCTGGCTGACGGAGGGGTTTGAACCTGGTCCTTCCTACACTGGAAGCACAAATCTCCAGGGTCTGCATGAAAGAGCAATGACATCACTGCACCACTGACCCATCCCTTCTGCTAACAGCAGGGTTCGAACCTCAAGTCTCCAGCCAAACATTCACAATTAGCAACATGCACGCACAAGAGTGTCTCCATATTAACCCGGTATCACTGCCTGCCCTCAGACAAGCTTAAGAGCAACTGAGAGTTTCCCCACGCAGCTTCTGCCTCCTCAATAGCTGAGCAAGCTTAAAGTCACCGCTGGCACAGCCCCTTGTTTGTTGCTGTTCTTCAATCCACAGATATTAAGGGTGGGTTTTCATGTCATCAACCACATTCAAATGGATCACCTGGTGCTCCCTCAAGACAAATAACCACAAGTAAGTGCAACTCACCTTAAAATACAGAAGGTAATCAGACTAGTTAACCTGAACCCTGGAAAAGCTTGTCTTTCTCCATTGACTAGAAAGGGAAAGCAGGCTAATTAGCTCGGATGCAATATCTGTATCATCTCACCATACAACCCTAGAAAGTGATGTTGGAGTCATGTCTCATGAAAAGGCAGTCCTAAGCCACAACATTTCAGACAGTCCCACTCCAGAAATAATGTAGAACAGAGATAGCAGGATGATGATATGACGATCAATAAAGCAGAGAGGTACCAACAGTGCTGAAAGAGAAGCCCACTACTGATTGTAATGTGAAGTCTCCACCAAGGTGGAGTAGTGGGAGTAGTAGTGGGAATTCTGTAGTCTGCTAGGTAGGACAATGCAATGCATCCCATCTTCTGGCTTTGACCTTTTCTTTACTAAAGAGTCCTCCAATTATCAAAAGCAACTAGAGATTTTTGGGTGCTTCCTTTTCACAGGTCTAATTTTATGTAGCTTAAGGGGATGGAGCTTCAGGAAGCACAAGCCTAACCCTCTGGATGTCAGATCCCTTTGAAATGTTTTGTACAGACCACAAATATTAAGTCCTTCAGATTCCTTCAAAAGTTGATTTCCAGTATCCAAACTCCAGTCTACACTTGGTTCTTTCATGTGTACCATCACCTATAAGGCCGGACCCTTTTTAAGGTTTGCCCACTGTGTTTCAACTGAAGGTTTTGCAACAGGTTAAGGACAAATATCTGATCCCTAAACAAAGTGGGCTACAACTAGGTCCCTGGTTTTCAAAGAGAAAGCAGGAACAAAGTGCAAAGAATGACTGAGAGTGTCTCAAAAGAGTTTGCACAGAGCAAGAATGGTCTCTTGCATCATGGCCTTACAGGTTTAACTGGGCTGCTCTCCCACTCTTCGTCTGGGCTCCTCCGGCACTTCTCCAAAGTCAATGGGCAGACATCAGATGATACGGTTTCCTGGTATGTTGTGACCTCTCCTTATTACACTGCACTCTCTCTACTCCTACTTCTCTTGGGGTGCTGAGCACTTTGGGTGAGGCTTGCCAGTTGTACACACACCCAGCACCCATCCAAAGTACCATGGTTTTGGTGCCATCCTATATGTGTGCAGGACTGAACCCTTGCTGCTTACATTGGGAATCCATCCACAAGGAGGTTTTGAATGGTCCCCACACCCCGTTTTCAGCTGACGTTGTGATTTGTCTTTCCCAAGACACAAAATGTTGTGGGATTTTGATTTTCAGATAAGCAATAACAATGAAGATAAGAAGAAAAGATTCACTTAATTTTCTCTGTTTAACATGATACATTTTGTACTCCTGTCTCCCTCCTACTCCTTACTCTGAGCTTTCACTGATTCAAGGATCTGTTACTGGGTACTCATTGGAAACAGCTCATCTGTTTACTGTCTCTGCAGGAGATATGATTGCCTCTCACAGCTTAAATTCATTATTTTTTTTCCTGTTGTTTGTCTTTTTCCATCTCTAACCTTCCTTCTTACCTCCATTTCCTACTTGGAGAGCACCTGGATATTCAAACTACTTTTGAGACAACCCTTATTGCTTATCCTTGCAGGGATATAAAGCATGTGTGCAAGACAAGGGGTCATGTTCAGATAGCCTACTCTAGGTGCCTTGCTTTGGTACGACAATGAAGGAGCATCACCAGCCAAGGGCTAGTCAGTGACTTACCTCCATTGTAACCCATGGGGTCAAGAGGAGAAAAAGTTGCAACCCCAAATTTAACTATTTGCAATTTGAATCACTAGTCTCAATATGAGACCTGACTTGTCTCCCCATGACAGTGGTAACTGATTTAAATAAGACCAGGATTGTCTTTGAGACAAGGAATGGGAATGGCCAGCTGCCCTGGACACTAGACAGCAGACCCTGACAGTGACTTCATACATGACCTTCAATTCCATGGGCACCAATGTGCCTCTGCCTTTTCTCCACATATGTAAAATTGAAGTAGGATTTCTCACCCCACCCTGCCAACTATGAAAGAGTAAGACCACAGCAGCCTTTCCTGGGAAAGGTAGAGCTTCCTGGTGTCATGATTTCACCCCAGTTGGCAGCTAAGCTCCACGCAACCACTCACTTCTCCCCGGTGGGAGGGGGGGAGAGAATTGGAAGAATAAAGGTGAGAAAACTCATGGGTTGAGGTAGACAGTTTGACAGGTAAAGCAAAAGCCACACACAGAAGCAAAGCAAACCCAGGAATTCGTTCCCCACTTCCCGTGGGCAGGCAGGTGTTCAGCCATCCCCAGGAAAGCAGGGCGCCATCACATGTAATGGTGACTTGGGAATACAAACGCCTTCACTCCAAATGTCCCCCCCTTTCTCCTTCTTCCCCCAGCTTTATATGCTGAGCATGATGTCATATGGCATGCAATATCCCTTTGGTCAGTTGGGGTCAGCTGTCCCGGCTGTGTCCCCTCCCAACTCCTTGTGCACCCCCAGCCTACTGCTGGTGGGGTGGGGTGAGAGGCAGAAAAGGCCTTGGCTCTGTGTAAGCAGAGCTCAACAATAACAAAACCATTTCTGAGTTATGAACACTGTTTTCAGCACAAATCCAAAACGCAGACCAGTACCAGCTACTGTGAAGAAAATTAACCCTACCCAGCCAAAGCCAGCATACCTAGGTTCTGTTGAGACCTTACCGTGTAGAAGTGACTGGTGTGAGAAGGTGGAGGCTCATGCACGTTCATGCACCAGCATAAGGGACGCAGTGCCAGGAGACCAAACTGGGAGATCAAATCATTGCCTGCGTGGCTTATTCTGAAACAACAGTTAAGCTGTAGCTCTCAGTTATCAGCTTGATCATTGATAATATAAGAGCATTATACTTTATTTTTCCTTTTTGGTTTTGCCCTGTGCTTGCAGCGAGGAAGCCCTCCTCATCTGGCTTTACAGGTTTCCTAGGGTCAGTCCTAGAGACTGGGTTCATGGCCAAGCCCATTCGGATGGGCAGCAGCCTGCTCTCCTCCCCCTCCAGTGTTCAGCTGTCACCGTGCCAAAGCTCACCCAGAATTGGTAGGGATGATGTGAACGTAGCACCAGGTCCAGTTGCTGGATGTTGGGTAAGGCTGATGGCGAGCAGCCTCAGCTGCTGATGTTTGCCTCCACCCCGGTGCCTCTACTTCGGGTTAGCTACTGTTATCCCTATCAAAAGAGTGGGGTGGAGGGGGCACGACTGACCCAGCTCATTGAGGGTCCAAGGGCAGAGCGCAAAGGGGTCTCATGTCCACGGCAGAGCCAAGCGGACAGAAACGGAGAAGCTCAGAAGAGAAACTGCTTGTAGAAAATGGGCTGTCATTGTCTCCACTGACCCTTTCCCTCTGCTGAGCCAATATCGCAGTTTTCATTTCCAGGCAGCAAGCTGGAAATGTTTCCTCCCCTGTCTGCAGATGCCAAAGGTGCCTGAGCTGAGACAGCAGCTTTCAGGATGGCTCATCACGAAACGCACCACAATAAACACTCGCAGGGCCGGAGAGGTGCTTTTCCGAGCACCGTGCGTGCTTTCCGCCTGCCTCCACCGCGCCGCGCAGCAGCCTGTCAGGAGTGGGACAGTCACAGCCTTTGCCTGTCAGACTGTGGGATTTCTCTCTCTCTCTCTCTCTCTCTCTCCCCCCCGTCTCTGTGCCTTTGGTGCAATGCAGTATTTTCTGCTCTAGCTGCTTCGCTCACTGGAGCCCTGCAAGCGCTGGAGAAAATGAGGGGGTTGCTTTGCAAAGCCTCCCTGCATGCAGCTACCGTTCCCAGCTTCGGGGGTCCGTGCTTAGCCTAGTACTTGAGCAGGAGAGCGAAGAAGACCTTTTATGCCCCAGTTCTGCTGCCTGCTCTTAGCAAAGTAAAGGCTGGGAAACGACTAGTAAAGATGTCCAGTGGGGAGGACCAGTTTCTGGGAAGTTTGTGTCCAGAGCACCAGGCTACAACCCAGAAAATATCTTCAAGGTGTTTCTCCTTGTGTCAGCTGATGTGGAGAGGGATTAGAGAAGACACTGGTAGTGCATAGCTTGTCACATCTAGGATGGAGAAAAAAGAGCTGGGTAAAGTCATATTTTTGCTGGTCAGCAGTAGAGAAAAGCCTGTAGGCACTGCCTCATGCCAGCTCCTTTATGGTGGACTGGCCATGTCCATACTGGAGAGCACTGGACTCATGGCTTGTCCATGGCCCTAAGACGTAATAATCATGTTTTGATGGATTTTATTCTCCAAAATGCCTAAAACGTAAAAGCTATCCCCCAAGAAAGCATTCAAGCTTTATCTCTAAAGCAGAAGTGAATTGCTGCCATTGGGTTCATACCAACTATGAAGTGGTAGATCAGCTAATAGACATGCGCCGTGAGCAGTGTGGGGTCTGGGGTGTAGGAGCTACCCAGGCAGCTACATTAACATGGCATAAATGTACCTCTTTGGCTTTCTAGGCAGAGGCTGCAACCCCAAAATTCTTGGGTAACGTTTGGGAAAACCCCACGGATTGCTGTTGCAGGCACTTCTGGCAGAAAACCAGCCCGGCTGTGTTTTGCTCATGCATGGGAATTGCAAAAATACATAAGCTGTGCTGTAGTTGCCTGCCTTTATGTAGGAACTTGCCTCCACCTCTCACATTGCAACTGCTCACACCTTCCAACCAAACCTACAGAGCTTTGTCCCAGAGCAGCAGTACCCTGCTCCTGCACTGCTCCTCACCCAAAGGCTGGGAAAGCAGCTCTGCAGCTCGTGCAGCCTCAGACGTGCTCAGCAACATGTTTAATGGGTTGTGCAAGGCCCAGAGCAGCAAACGGTGGGTTACTGCCAGCTTTGCACGCCCAGTGGAAGTGTCCTGAGTGACCCTTGCTCTGCAGAGAGAAGGAAAGGACGGACGAAAGGACACAGACAGACGGCACAGAGCTCCCGTTTCGCTCCTCCTTGCTCCTGTCCACTCCAATGAGAAGCAGGCAGAGTTTCTCCATCCCCAGCAGCCATGAAGCTTGTTTGAAGCAATTTAGAGGCAATTGAATGAAAAGGAATAAATGAGTGGATATTGCAGTTTATGGATGGCTGAGTCAAACCCACAGGCAGTGATTAGAGGTCCACAGTCCTTTTTATGCCCACAGTAAGAAAATGACTTAAATTTGTTCCATTTTGGCTCCAAACAGGAGGCGAAGTTGTAGTGGGCTGGATTGTCAGTTATGCCACCTTTTAATATTCATCTGGAGGAAAAACAAAACAGAACAGATTTTTTATTTTAATTTAAACAAAGTGTCAGTCGATCCAAAGCAAATTTCTCTGGCTTCGATCCTCTCCTTCTAGCTGACATGCAGAGAAATGAAGGTAGGGAAAACAGAGAATACACAAGTGCAAATTCCCTACTCTCTCCCACCTTCATTTGCCCTACAAATAGTTTTCAGCACGGCTGTTTGCCCAGCTGGCTCCTTGCTAGCACTGTCTCTGGTGGTTCCTTGCCTTCTTCGTTACCTGTTTGCAATCTCAGCCTGGCTGAACAAATGCAGCTCCAAAGCATGGATGAGATGAGCATGTCAAAAAAAAGCTTACCTGGACTTCAGTTTCATTGCTGACTCAGCTACCAATTATCTGAGTAACCTTGGGTAAGCCACCAGAAATTTTTCCCCCAAAATGTAAGTCTCCTTGCTGTATTGCCATTAGCCATGCTAAAATCTGCAGGAAAGGGGACTGGAAGAGGCAGGCCTACACATCTGATGCTTCCATTGCCTTTCTGCAGCTGGGATAAAAAGAATTCCATGTCCTGCATCTTTAGGTCCTCTCAGGTTTCATCACTGCTGTCTGGTGGCCAACACAACTAGACCTTCTTCTCACTGAGACCAGGGTGAGGTGCTGGAGGTGGAATGGGGGAAATACGGGCTTTCTTCCAACATGAAACTGGTTTGCAGACAGAAAGATGCTTCCTCAACTTTGAAGAATGTATGGTTTAAACAAAAAAAGGAAGAAAATTACAGAGATTTTCCCAAAATCACTCAAAATATCAGTGGTTGGGGTAGGCTTGAGATGCCCTCACTCACTACCCAGTAGACTTGTTTCTGTGCTACAAAGAAAAAACTTACTTCTTTGTATTCTTAAACTACCTCCTCTCATCAGTGTTACTCTCAAGATTTTAGTTTGTTTATTTATTAATAGGGAAAAGATACAGTCAGATTTAAAATGTACTTGTCAACCCTCATCTCTTACAGCCATGCTTTCCAGTCTCCTGGGACAATGGCTACCATGGTATCAGAATTCAAATTCACCACATCAAGTCTCTTCCTTTGTAAACTGATGGAAACTTGACATTTTTCAAGTTTTTCAAAGAAACTACAAATAACAGAAAAAAAACCAAAACCAAACCAAAACAAAACAACCAAACAAAAACCCCAAACAAAAACATAGAAACCAGAAAGCCACACACACTTGGAGCATCAGCTGCTGAAGCTATGTCAAGTTTTCCATGGATACATGGAAGAAAAAAACCCTCCTAGATAATCAATCTCCTCGTGGCTGATGTGAACTCTCATTCTGGTCCTTCCTGTGGCTGATGTTAACTCTCATTCTGCTCCTTCCTGCTCTATCTGCCATTGTTTTGTCAGCTTGATGGACTTTTTACAGCTTGAATTTTGCAAAGACAAAAATATGATACCAGTTTAGATGGGTAGGATCTTCCATCCTAGCAGTGTCATATATTTTCCATAGATAAAGGTAGAGCACGGTTCCAGGGGTAGTTTGGGGCTCATTTCACCCACGGCTTCATGCAGCTCTTATGTATAATCCCAAGCAACCCACTTCTTCACTATGACCTCTTCTAGTCTTTACATACTCTAATGCCTTCCAGGTAGAGATATCTCTCACTGGTGTCCCCAGCAACTCCCATCTCAGCTGACCTTTGATTTCAACTGAGGCCTCAAATTGTTATTACAAGGCAGGTAAGAGCAACATCATTTGGACAGAAGTACCCGTATGAGGCATCAGACAGCAACAAGACCAAGAGCAAAACATAACCAGTGGGGGAAAGTACACTTTTTCCTATTAAAAGACCTGGAAAAGGACACGACAGTACACCAGACCTCCAAAACTGGTGGATGGTCAAGTCACTTGTGCTAAGCCTGGGTGGAAGGAGGGAGAAAGATGATGCCTGGACTATTGGAATAAGCACAGATGTGAGAAAAGTCATTAGGATTTGACGTGGAATGGAATAAGTCCCTGAAGATATCCAGTTACAGGGATTTCGTAATACTTCATCAGAGTTATTTAATTTCTGCTGTTACACGAGCATGTAGAGCACGACAGAAGCTGAAAAACTATGAGTGGTGAAAGAGTCTTTTGGTTACAACACTCGTCAGCAGCTCAGAAAGTACAGATGTCAATCGTGGCTTTACTCTAGTGGTTTTTTTAACCTGACCACTTGCTTACGGCTAGATTTCCTGAAGAACCCAGCTCCTCAGCTAGCTGCAAAACCATTTTATTTGTTTATCTGTTGCTCTTGTAAAACATGTTGAGGTTTTGTTAAAAAACAGACACTTTGGAATGGCTTATTTCTCAGGTTTTAAGGAAAACCTCACACTTTCTTTTTGTTCCAAATTATTTTTGATGAAAAAATGTGCACTTTCAGAAAAACACACACACCTCTTTTTTTTTGTTTTGTTTTAATAGCAAGAGAAATTAAGCAAACAAATCCCAGAACCCCACATGGAAAAAGCTCTAGGGCTCCTGATTAAGCACCCAAGTGAGGAGATCACATTTCCCAAAGTTCCCAGCCTGCAGAAGCCCCCATTTGTACCAGAAAAACTACAACCATCAGAAACTATCCCTGGCTTTATGTACGAACTCAATCAAAACCCTCTGGAGTCTTCAGACTTGGTGCTCTCCTTGGGTTGTAAGACACCATGGTGTGCTTTTGGGTGGCCAGCGTAGGGACTCCATCACACAGGAATAACTGAATTTCCTTACAAAGCAACCCCAATCCTACATCATGGGCCAGAGAAGATGAATACTGTCACCGTGCTACTGCAAACACGTCCTGCCAACTGTGAAGCCACTTTCCCAACTCCTCCCTCCTTCCGGAGAGTTTGGAGCTCAGCCACAGTCTGGAAGAGGGCCCAGATATTTATGTTCCTGGACCTTGGCTCATGGCAGCCAGTGTTTGGTTTTGAAAACAACTGCTGATTAAACAGAAATCCCCTGCCGAACACACAAAAAGAATCTTTTCTTCCCCATTTTTGTCCATACAGTTATATGCCTGGACTGGAACTGGACCATTTTGCTGGACAAATCTCTCCTTGGCAAGTTCCAGTAATGGATGCACTGGTTTGGCTCACACCTGTGTTGATGGTCCCAGGGACTCAGAGCCTGCAGAAACTAGGAGATAGTCTGGATGATGAGAGAAAAGTCTTTGCTCAAATGGTTAAACTTACACTCAGTAAAGTATATAAATAGATCAAACCTCAGATGACCTTCAGTGCTCTCCCTCAACCCCTGTAGAGCTTGATTTCAGTTCCTAACACCTTTGCTTGCAAAGCAACCTTCACTGGTGACGGCCACTGCAGTCCACAAATGGCCACCTTACTGTGCAACAGCCCTTCAAAACGCTCTCAGTTTCCCCACGTTCGAGCAGTGATGTGATGACTCTGAAGCACTCCAACAAGTTGCCATTCTGACACTGAAACAGCTGTGATTTGGCCTCCAAGAGACTAAAACTGTTCTTTCCATCCCCAGTGCAACGCTTTGTTGTCCCCAGCTGGAGTCTGTGGCTTCACACGTGTTTTGCTTTGTATTGCAAGCGAACCTACTGCTGTCACCTTTGATGCAGATTCTGTAGTATATGGTGCTGTACAAGCCCAAAACATTTATAAAGTAAATAAAGACGACAATGTTTGGGAACAAAACCACAGTGTTTTGAAGATAAGGTACGGCTGGAGGCTGACAGTTCTTGGCCATGAGCTCATCCACAGTGTACCTGTTAAAATGGCCTTCCACATTTGGTCTGTTACATCTCATAACCACGTCCTCACTGTTTCATTGAAAAGCTATCCTCAAGTGGAAGCAAAAACTCACTTTTTGAATCAGCTTCCAGCTGACATTTTCCCCAATGTCTGGAATGTCTTCTTTGCACCTGTACAGCATGGGACTACACGGACCATGTTCCTCCCACCATGCTCTGTCTATGTGAGCTACCACGTTTGCTAGATAAACTGTTGACAGAAAAGCATGTCACACTGTCTGGGAAGAGACTCACTAGATTTTCCAGAGAGGTTTTGCAAAGGCAGCCAAATTTCCATGACACTGCAGCAGGCTGGGTACTGAGCTGGTCTGAAGATCTGGGAGCTCTCAATGGTCGGGCACTTCTGAAAATCTGAATACTTTGGAAATCTTGAACCATATTTTAAAGTGCAACAGGGACCGATGGCATACCTAGCCCTTGTGCTGACATCTTCTGAAACTACCTATGCCTTTCTACTTTCTAGCCTCTTCTCCTGATTGGGCCCTCAACTGTTACATAACACATGTTCTTTTTTCAGTGGTGCCTTTAGGAATAATCAAAATTTTCCATCACAAATTATTTCTCAAAGACTTTTTTTTTTCTTTTCCACAAACTACACTGTTTTCCCAACAGTATCTTCAACACCAAAACCAAGAGCTCAGTGCCCCAAATCTGAAATGTTTGGATAGGAGCTTTGCTCACTAGCCTTTACCTCCATTCTCCCACAATGTGAGATTCCCTGCCTGGAATTAATGGCTAACAATGTACCACCAACTTTTTCCGGGGAGACTATGATGATAGAGGAAGATGTAGAGTAACAAGAAAGTCTAGAAAAAGTGGAGAAAATCTCTTCAGGCACCAGAGAGTGGTATATCTGAACCAATGTTTCTCATTTTTCAGCCATTCTCTCCCCAAATTAATATTTTCACTGAACTCTTCCTAAAAACATCTAAGGATGTAGAGATATAAAGTTCTTCATCTGGCTATAACTGCAATGATATTCCTTCTTTAAAAAAAAAAAAATAAAATTCCTACTGTCTCTTCTGCTTTCTTCAAAGTTAGTTGTTATGTAGGGAACTAACTTGGGTAATCAACTTTGAATGACAGAAAAATAGTGGATTACTTCAGCAATTCTTCCTTTCTTCCTGTGTCATTTCTGCTTGTCTCTGCTCAAGCAGTTGAAAACGGATCCAATCTGCCCTGGACAAGTGACCATCTGACCTAGACAGCAGTCGCTGTCATGTAACCCACCCAAGGGCTGTCAAATGATAATATCCTTTAGTTGGCCATTGGTGTATTCTGGACTGACTTGTAAGCCAGTGACCTGGAGGTGAAAGCCTTTGGTGTTCTCTTACATGGTCAGGCCAAAGGAACTTGTAGGACATGGTTGCAGGAAAAATAATGCTGGATGTTAAAGCACATTCACAAGTATTTTGAGTCCCAAACACTAAGGAGCCACTGAGTGTATCGAGAATAGCTCTGAAGATAGTGTGTTTGGATGGAACTAAGCAAAGGAAAATAAGAGCTTTATACTGACGTATTTTTTGGCAGGCACCATGGAGCACTCTCTCCAAAGTGTGGGTAAGTACCCTGGTCATTGTAATTGTTTGAAACTGGGTTGGTCTCTGCAAGTACAGAAACAATCTTGTTGCTTACTTCCTGGTGTAAGGTGAAAAGGTGGATTCACCTCTCTAATCTGCAGAGCAATGATGCTCTCATTCATTTTCAATCTTACTACTCGGCCATGCCTTTCATTATATATATAAGATGCTTACTATGGTTACCAAGAAAGAAAAGAGCAAACTAGTAGCTTCATTTGCAGTCTACCATACATGATGCTGGTAGACCCATAACAGCTTTCGTAGATCTTTCATGCTGCATTTGGTAGGAGGTGGGAAAGCATATCCCTACCCATACCTCTATGCAGAGCATGTCTGATTCCAGTCTGGTCCCCTGTAAGACCACAAGATCAGCTTATGACAACAAAGAGGGAGGTGAAAAGTCCTGAACTTGTCTTCCTCATTCACAGCTCCTCATGTTATCTCTCATAATAACATAAAATAAACCTGGCTGTAGTAGATCTCTCCAAAGATCCTCTCTGCAACCCACTAGCCTGCTTCAAATGTTGGGAAGCTGCAGATACCTAGAGAGAAAGTATACAGAACTGGGCAACTGTAGAATGATCCATTCCTCAATTTATCCATTCAAGATCCATTCTTCTTTCCATCCTGGCTGCATCTCTTCAATGGGATGGCAGACATGGTGGATAGGTAGCTTCAAAGTAGGCATGTGTTCAAATATCTTATTCTAAATCTGAGTCACATCAGCCTAGAAAAACTAGAGGAATCTGATGCCATTGCCTTAATGAAATTAAGTGTCCTTCTTGGACGAAGTGAAAATTTTTCAGCTTGAGTGAATGTCTTGAGCAGGACCCATTATTTAGATGTTTTGATCGTCTATAGACAATGCTTTTGGACTAAAGCAATACAGAGGAAGTTCAGATGGTGATCTAGAGAAAAGCTGCCCTCAGATGTTTGGGTCCATGTGTCTGATGACTCTGAGTTCATAGGAGAATATTTCCTATCCTCACTTCCACTTGTACGGAAACTGGAGTGCTTTGCTGCATTTGATTCAACGACCAGAAAGTTGAAAAGCAGCACTGAAGTCAGATATCGGGGGGGAAGGGGGAGGAAAAAAAAAAACCCAACAGAACAACAAAACCAGTTTGATGATGAAATTTAGGGCAAGTCTTGCTCTATTGAAAATCCATATGTCCAGTGATTTGGCAGTAGAAACTGCCTGATCTCAAGGTTCACGAAGAAATGGGAAACAATTGAGATAGGGCATGACCATGTAATTTTCTTTCCCCAAAACTAGGAAATTTCAGATGACTTCTCTTGTCTTAAACTGGGACGAAACTAGAAGCCATGCCCACCACACTTCCCAGCGGCAGAGAACAGTCTCATGCCGTCTTTGCTCTGAATGTTCCTCCATTTGGGTGAGCCCTAGGGGCAGGTGCAGAGTCACCCACTTCCTTGCACTACCTGCCCAAGTACTTCACGATGTAAATGATCCAAAACCGGGCACAACGTACCCCACACACACTTTGAGCCTGAGTTTTAGGACAAAGAACAGCAGCTGCCTGGAAGTGTAAGCCCACGATGTCACCCCTAGTCAGAAGACTATTGAAATGCCACACCAGCATTTTTTACCGCAGTTTAAAACGTTATCAAGGCGGCATCAAGCTGCCTTTTACTTCCAAACCCAAATGGCTATGGAATGGAGCCCAGAGTGAAATGCTAAATTGGATCCTATCAAATCAGCATCAGATCACACAGGCTAAGTGGTAATGAATGGCTCCTAACGACGGAGTTCATCATTATAAAGTAATGACAAAAGATACATAACCACTGAGGTCTCCAGCAGTGCAACCAGCCACCACCCATCACCTACCCCCTCTGCTCCGTCTGTCGCCTGCTGATTTTTTCCTATTAGGGTGAAGCTTTCTTCTGGGGCGTGTTTTTCTCCCTTTAACTGTCAAAGGGTTTCAGGGCTCATTCAGGATAAATTATTCAGTCTAAACAGAGATGCAATAAATCTTAAATGGCAAACAATAGATGATTCTCCCTTTAGACACACAGAGCCTACAAAAACCAATCTCCTGCTAAGCAATAGTATGTCCCACTACAGCTGCTGATGGCAGAATTTACAAGGGTAGCATTTGCTTCCTTGTGTGCATCTATATTTAGATTGCCATAGGGCCTCCCCTTCCCACAGCAACACGGGGCGATCCGTCGTTGCATGTGTGAACTGGTCACCATGGGAGAGAGAGAGACAGAGAAATGGCTCACCAGCTCTCAGTTTGGAACAGACTCGGTCATGCAAAGTTTTCGCTATTTCACTTGTTAAATAAGGGCACTTAAAAGTGGAAGAAAGGATGAAGTGGCTGTGTAAGTGAATTAAGATTAGCAGTCCCATGCAGTGTTTTGCAGAGATTTAAGCCTCTCACGTAGCTGGACTTGCATTTCTCTTTTTGGCAAGCACAATCTTGGCATGAAATCTATACTTTTTAAGTAATTTTACCCACCCTGAACCCAGCGGACCCATCTGGAAGAAGGTGAAGCCTCAGACCCACCTAAAGCACTCAAACGTCTGCCCCATCACCCAAGCCGGCTCCTCCTTTTTCCTCCATGAGAACTCAAAGCACAGACTAAATTTATGGCATCTGGAGGGTGGTGCTGCTCCTTAAGGAAAAGAACTAGCTCAAAACACAGAAAATCCCCACCACGGATGTAGTGCCAGAAACCAGCTGAAATAACGCTGTGGCTAGCACAAGCTTCGGCCACCAAATGGAAATAGCTGTCAGTGGATCCTCGACAAGCCACATTTCCCCTGGCTGAGGACTTGGCCTTCTGTGTTTAAATCTTTCATCACATTGCACACCCACTCCTTCCTGCCATCTGCCAGGCGCGCCATGCCCCGGGCCAAGTCTGGTGCCGGCTGCTTCTCCCTGCGCAAGCCTCCCCAGCCCAGATAAGCCCAAGTGCTTCTGCACACTCCAACTGCTCTTCTCAACCCAGAAAGGAGCCAAGTTGGGAGCTCTGCTGTCATCTCCCCTACCCCCACATCAGCTGTAGCAGGAGTGAGCAACTGCTTTGGCTTCTCTTTACCTTTCAGGGCCATCTGGACAACCTCAGACCTCGTGCTAGGGGAAATGGAAGAGTGCCAACAGCACCTTCATGATGTCACCCGGGAAGCAAGTTACAGCCTAGAAGCAGGAGGTTTATGTACATTCATGAAATACTCAGAGCTTCCTTGCACTCCTTTATGGCTGCAGAGTCTTCTGGGAATGGCATGGACTCCTAATGGATGCTGCATTAGCTAATCCAGTGATTCAATTACTTCTAAATACTCTCTGGTGGCAGGGGCTAGTCTTCCTGCTCACTTACTGGAAATAGTTGCTCTTCCAGGGGGAGGGGAGAAAGGCTTCCATTATAAGAAGCATCCCCCTCTCTTTTCTTTACATTGTCTTTCCACAGGTAGTGCTCAGTCTCCAAAGGCACAGATGGATGGAGACAGACCTGAGACCCAGTACCTCTCTCCCCCATGGGCCAGACACAAACCCTTTCTGGCTCCACCATCATAAGAGCTGTATGAGGAAGGTAGGTCATACCAGCTCAGCACAGTGATGCCCCAATGGCCATATCCATCTAGCACAAGGTGAAGCCAGAGGTGCTCAGTCCTGCTGATACTCGCTCTGTAGGGTGGTCAGCCTAGGACTAGCATTCCAATGATATCAGGTGTGACCCCATCCATTTGCTACATGGTCATCCTTCAGCTGGACAGCACTGAGTTCAGCTTTTCGCTCATCACTACAAGAAAAACATTGCTGGAGTGTGTCCAAAGAAGGGCAATGAAGCTGGTGAAGGGTCTGGAGCACAAGACTGATGGGGAGTGGATGAGGAAACTGGGGGAAAGGAGGCTAAGGGAAGACGTTATCGCTCTTTACAACTACCTGAAAGGAGGTTGTAGTGAGGTGGGTGTTAGTCTACCCTCCCAAGTAACAAGTGATAGGACAAGAGGAAACGACCTCAAGTAGTGCCAGGGGAGGTTTAGATTGGATATTAGGAAAAATTTCTTCACCAAAAGGGTTGTCAAGCACTGGAACAGGCTGCCCAGGGAAGTGGTGGAGTCACCACCCCTAGAGGTATTTAAAAGACATGGTGCTTGGGGACATGGTTTAATAGTTGGACTTGGCAGTGTTAGGTTAGTGGTTGGACTTCATGATCGTAAAGGTCTTTTCCAACCCAAACGATTCTATGATTCTATGATCACTAAAGGGGATGGCAAAAGTGTGGGTATCAGGCTGGACAGACTCCACTACATATTCCACTGCTCAAACTCACATTGCAGCTTTAATGGAACATTTCTTCATTTCCTACCCTGAGCTCTGCCTCAGTGGATGGATACACTCCAGTGGTGCATCTCAGACGGTCATCGTCTTAGGCGTATGCACAGGTATCAGCTGTGTGTCACACAGCAAACCCACGGTCTTTTAGCTAGTGCTTTGCTGTACGGCTGGAGCTTCACAAGACTAAGAACAGCATTAGTCTTAGTTCTTGAAAGCACAGATGAGATGAAAGACAAATTCAGCACGCTTGGAGGAATAAGAAGCTCATGCCAGAGAAGAGCAGGTTTGATCCCATAATGAAGGAGGGCAGTAACCAGCTTCATCTGGTGGATATACACATACAAAATACCGCTCCCTTCTGGAAAGTAATCAGTCGGACCACGGGAGGGTCTGCTGTCAGTCTCAAGTGGGTTTTACATAATAATGCACTTATTTCTTAGAAACAGACAGAAAAATGAGGAAAGATTTGCACAGAATGAGAGTGCCAGGTACACTTCCTTTTGATTTGTCAGGGATGAGCCATCAAAGAAGATCCACTTCTGGATTTACTTTTACATTAGGATTGCTATGTTCACTTTTGGCCAGGGAAGTGCTAAAGTATATACAAAAGACATTGTCTGCATAGCCTTGAAAAGGAAAGATAAAATCTTACAAGCTGCTACCAAAACCTTCGTATGGCCAAAAACCACAAGACAGACATTCATACATTGTTTCATAGCCTTAAAGAGCCAAAGAGATCAAATACAGATATAAAAATATATCTTAAAGAGCATATATATATTTTATATATAATATCTATATATGTATATATGCAAATACATATGAAATATCTTCAAATAAGTAACTGCCTACGGGGGGGGAGAATCAGCGTTTGCAACATGCTGTTGCAGAGCATGGAGTCAAGCGATGTGGAACTGCATTAATTACAATTTCGCTCGGTGTTTGTCCCTGGCTTGGGCTCTCAGGGAGGAATTGCTATTTGCAAGCGGTTTAACACCCTGCTGCCACTGCTCCTAAGTTCCCAGCTCAGAGGGGCAGCAGAAGTGCTGTTTGCAAGCGGTTCAGCTCACTGCTGCTGTAAAAAGGGACGGCAGTGAGCGTTTGCTTGACTTTCCCAGAACAAAGCACGATCAGGCAATTCAAATCCTCACTGATCCTCCCATCCAAACAGCACAGGACTGAAACACAAGACTCTGATCTTCAGCACTTCTCCAGTACCATCAAGCTTAGATGATGGACTCAAGTTTCAAGAAAATTAAAGATGTCCTTTATGTGAGGATAACACCCAGGGTTATTCTGGAGGAAAGTTCATGCCAAAGGATGTCTCCAGCAAAGAGTTTGGATGGAGCCATCTTGTTTTGCAGGAGAAAGGAGCTTAACGTATGTGGATATGAGCTATGGTGGGCCACCCAGCATCGTAATCAAGGACCCAGTCTGCTTTACTTAGATATATCCATGGCAGATGCAACAGTAAATTTTCAGCTTGGAGAGAGGAATTTATGGAAGAGGAGGGATGGAGATATGGAACATCTTGGAAAGTGAAACAAAGGATGAAATAACTTTGTTCCGCTAGCCCATGTGCTGCAGAGGTCCTAACATTCATTGTTTTGGTAGGTCTGGTGTGCGTTTAATTTAGGACTGTACCATGGTGTTTTAGTTCAAGAGAGGAGAGACTCTGACTTCATGTTATCTAAGGCTGTCAGACCTTCATCTCCTACTGTCAACGTAGAGAGGTGGGCAGGCTTTCTGAGCAACCTCCATATTGCACATACCCCAGACTTGAAGCCTATGTCCCTTCTTTAACTCTGAGGAACCTAGATGTGGTGGCCACAGCCAACACAGGATCTGAGTTGCCCATCATCAACAGCTCGATGTCCAAGTGGACATCGGTGATGAGTGGTGTTCCTCAGGGGTTGGTACTGGGACCAGTACGGTTTAACATCTTTGTTGGCGACATCGACGGTGGGATCGAGTGCACCCTCAGCAAGTTTGCCGACGACACCAAGCTGTCGACACCAGGTCGACATGCTGGAGGGAAGGGAGGCCATTCAGAGGGACCTTGACAGGCTGGAGAGGTGGGCCTGTGCAAACTGCGTGTAGTTCAACAAGGCCAAGTGCAAGGTCCTGCACTTGAGTCGGCGCAATCCCAAGCACAGCTACAGGCTGGGTGGAGAATGGATGGAGAGTAGTCCTGAGGAGAAGGACTTGGGGCTGTTGGTTGATGAAAAACTCAACATGAGCTGGCAGTGTGTGCTGGCAGCCGAGAAAGACGTCCGTGTCCTGGGCTGCATCAAAACCAGTGTGGCCAGCAGGACGAGGGAGGGGATTCTGCCCCTCTGCTCCACTCCGGTGAGACTAGATGATCTTTGAGGTCCCTTCCAACCTAAACCATTCTACGATTCTATGATTCTGATTCTATGGGGAAGCCTGCTGTGTACTGAAGCTGGTACCTAAGTCCTTCTTGGAAATCATAATGTGGATATGGCCTTCGCTGGAGGAAATTCTGAACAAAAAAAAAAATCCACTGTCCCCAGTCCACAGCCAGAAAGTATTTCTCAACCCTTCAGAACAAACCTCAGGCATTTAGGAAGAGCCACTGCCATAGAGTGTGCCAGGAGCACCAAGGGCATTTCCTGGCACTACTTGTGCACCCCGTTGATGGCAATGATGGAGTTAATATAGCTCCCATCTACATGTCGAGCAGGCAGTTTGCCAGAGGCTTCAAGTCTGGTAAATAAGCAGGCACATATTGGCTCACTGGGAACAGATTGTTAACTCAGTTCAGCTCAGGGTGAGACGCACCACTGAGCGGCTGTCATTAGTGGAGGGGATTCAGTGGTCATGACTGCATGTCACTGTCGCAGCCGGAGCTGCACAGGACTGGAGACCTGGTAAGAGGAAATGGGTTTGGCTCTCATCAAAGTCCTTACTCCACCAGCATTCCCATTCCCTGTCTCGATGTAGCCTGCTGTTCAGTGGGTGTTTCATGTTCCTCCCCTGGCAACCAGCCTACGAGCATGCAAGTCTGTTGGAGCTCCAGTTACATCTCAAAGGTTGGAAGTTCCCTGAATCAGCCCTAAATCCTTCCCATCATGCTCATCCCAATGCAAGGACCACCAGGTGTGTTAGTATTGCTGACTTACCTGAGACCCTGCAGAGCCCTGGTGGCAAATGGGGCAAGGAGACCCCAAGCATCATCATGCTGGCTGACACATCACGGCAGAGACAACATACTTGACACTGCAGCTTGAGCTGCAGCAAAACTAGTTTAGGGGAGGAGTTACAAGACGCGGGCAGAGAACTGAAGTCTTGTAAGGGTCTAGGTGGGGGTAGGGTGGGCACATCAACCATCACCTCACAAAAAAGACCATGGCTGCTAGTGGTCATGCAACTGAGCATCTCTGTCCACCCAAGGGGCATCTCACCAAGACAATGGACAAGGTTCATGAAGGAACTACCTTTTCCAGGACTCTTTCTGGGACCAAACCATCAACAGGGCTTTAGCTAGGGGAGCCACACCATCAAATCCCCCTCTAAAACCTGCCAAACCACAAAATATGGTTATTGGGAATCTGGAACATGATCCATTTACAGAAAAAATCCCAGCAAATCCACAGCTCACCCTGTGCTGTTCCCTCGAGCTGGAGCTCAGACACAGAATTATGGACCTATTATCTGGGCTAAAGGAAAAATCCATCAGAAGTCATCAGCATAGGGCACGCAGTGCACATTGGAGCAGTTTCAGCTCAGTCCAGCAGAAGGGGGTGGGGACTCCATCTGCTCCAGCCAGCTTGTCACAATGCCACGCTTGCATTTTCATTTGTGCATCCTCGGTGCAATTATGAAGGTCTACATGGGAACTTTCTCTTCGTACCCCCCGCTCTCTCTCAGTACGCAGCGAATTCAAAGCTGCTCTTCCAACATCACAGGGCGTTGGAACAGAATTGGTCGCAGTGTCACGAAATCAGCTGGACAGTTTGCAGAGCCGTAGCAAGGCAGGCAGGCTCATTTTTCTCAGTTGATAAAAAGCCTGAAGAGCATTTTTATTAAGTCCATTGAGGGAAACCCCAGGATCAGTGGCAAAAGGGGACAAGGGGTTTTTTTATGGAGAAAAATCCTCTCTTAAATCACACAGAAATCTCAGAGAGAGGCTCAGCAGAGGCACAGTGAATTATGAAAAAATATCAACAACTTCTAAAAATGAAATGACCACAGCACTGTAACGAACCAGCTCTGAAAAATACGTACTAAAACTCCACTAGGAGATGGAATCCAAACCGTGTAATGATACAACTTCATCACAGCCCATACAGCAATCAGCAAACAAGCCTTCCTACAGCTCAAACTGCAGAGCTTTTGGGGTAGAAAGGCTGGGAATTCCACCTCTGCCAAGCTGGGAGCAGCTGCGGTGCACGGCACAGAAACAACGCTACTGAAAGCTTTGTGGGGCAGGATCTGTCTCATATCACAATGACTACTTGGTTGGTGCTTAAAGAATATTATGAGAAACTGTGATATGGGGACAAATCCTTTTGTAGGCAGACTGCTGCCGTCTGCCAGCTAAAGCAAAACCAGATCTCACCAAATTCATAGTCAGCAGCCAGCCACCAAGTAGATGCTTGTGAAAAACATCTCTGTGATGCAGAGGACAGCTTTGAAGCCCTGTCCCTTAACTTGAATCCCTGGTCTGAATCTACTCCAGTCCATAGCCCTTGCTTACTGATCCAGCCCTCTTCTGCCGCTTAGCTTCTATCCCTGACCAGTCACTTGAACCTGATTCAGCTGTGCCCACCGCTTTCCCAGTCCCTTTCTGCACTGATGTCAACTTCTGCCTCTTCCATGCTCCTTGATTTTGGTGCATGCCATCCTCACAGTTTTGTCAGTTCCATCCAACTCTAACCATACTCCTGCTTGTCCCTTGAGGAGCAACGCTCATGATTTGGTGACCTCCGACACCATCTCTTGTTTGGAGGAGGGTTAGCTTGATTTCCAGTAACCCACATCGTAACAGAAAATCCAGGTGCCCTCTTTCTGTTGCAGAATTTGCATTTGTAACCTTACTTCTGCATCAGATACAGAATTTGATAGCAACCTGGCAAAAGTGTGATGGTTTACCTTCAAAGAAACTAAACGCAAGTCAGGCAAATGACTTACCCTTAGGGAGTCTCTGTGAAGAAAGCCTTGGAGGATTTCTGCGGGAGATGCTCAGTGGAGTTGATTAGATAGAAATAATCTCTCCCTCTCAGACCAGCCCTAGCCCTCCCTCTCGATTCAGGTGGAGAAAGGGTCTGAAGAGAGAAATCTGTCTTCTTTTCAAGTCCTTCCTCCTCCACGCTACAAAGTGTTGTTCCCACCCTCGTATGGCCTGTGCAAAGTGGGAACACACAACACATCAACCTTTCCCTGGGAAGCAGACTCCCAAGGAACGAGTGATACCATTTTCTGCAAGTGAACTTTAAAGAGGAGGAAGCCTTTGTTTCACAGATCCTTTTAGGTGCTGATCAATAATGAAGCTTCAAACCTCCACAAATACGCCTTTCCCTGCAGTCAAACCAAACCTTGAGGCTGCCTTTGCTCCTTCTGATGATGGGCAGCCTTTCTTCTAGCCTTGTTTCACCACCCCTCCCAGAGGGTCTGCCATCAGAGGAGGACCCACGGTCTCTACATGCAGCATTCAAGCCAGCAAACAGCTATGACATCTACAGAGCCAATTAGTAAGAAGGGATGGCTGCCATGGGAGCAGTGACTGACCCGACTTCCCGGGGTGGGCGAGCAGAGAGGGTGACATCTCAGTGACACAGGGCAACCCATCTCAATCCCAGCTGTGTGTCCGTCTCATTCATAATGCAGCTGGGCCGTTCACTGCTTTTCCCTGTTGCTTTCGATACCGGATGAACAAGAAAATCACTGATCATTAGCAACAACAGACAGAGGAATCCCAAGGGTAAACTTTATATAGTATTCATAAAATCAACTCTCATCTCAGGCAGTCTGTCTCCCTGTGGCAGGTCTGCTCCACAAAGCGTCTTTAAAAATACAGTTTTTATTTCAGAAGTGCCAAAAAACAAGGCCTTCTTATGCTGGACACAACACGATTGAGTAGATCATCTCTGCTCTGTAGACCTTAAAATTCAGATAGTCAAGACAATGTGTAAAGGGAACAAGAGACGTAGGGAGGTGAGCTGACTTTCCAAAATCGTATTGGAAATTAGTTTCAGGGCCGAGAATAACATCATGGTCTCCAGCCAGAGGCAGGATCGTTACAGCACAGTGGGACTGTCCCATTAGTAATACGTTAAATAATCCAAGTGCTGGAGTGTCTATCATTTTTCTTGGAGACTGTCCTGCACCCTGATCATCAGGAACCGATATCTCTGATATTTAGCCTGAAGCAGTATTCTCTCCTAGTCATAATCCAGTTTACTGCACCACATAGTTTCCTCTCCCTCTCTGGATTTTTCATGCTTCAGAGATCTTTAGTGTCTTAGGATGTACTCCTACCTGTCATTGCCTAACGAAACTGCACGTCTGCTCCTTGACCCTCGCGCTGCTCTTTCCTGAGTCGCTCTGGGGTGTCAAAGTCAAACAGGTTAGTATTGTGTCAGATTACCAATACTGCGGTCCTTTGGACATAGCTGCACAAGAGAAAATTACTCTGGTTTGAAGATCATTGCAGAGAATGATGCTTTCCACTCAGAATATGTGCCACCACTTTCCCAGTTACTCACCTGCGTTCCAGACACCTTGCAGAAACGTAAGATGGCACAAGTATGTCTCACATTTAGCTTAAGCCTAGGCGAAGTTGGGTCAATTTAAAGCAAGACACTGGCCTGACTTCTTCTTCTTATCAAATAAGGTGGGATCAGCAATATCTCTCTTTGGGATACAGATGATCACTCAGTCTGGATTTGTAGGGGTTAAAACAATACCTCTGACCTCATTTGGGACCCATAAACAGAAACTATAACACCTGATACCACCCCAACACCATGAACAGATGTGGCCAAAAATATACATCATTGCTAGATAAAAGCTCGAGGTTAAAACAACCCTGCATGGTTGCATCACCCTGTGATGAGAAGACCATTCCTTTGGCCAGCAAGGGAAGAGGCCTTTGTGCAACATTGCCCACCTATATAGAAAGAAACTAATGCAGGCATGGCTGTATTTTTTTTTCCCTTGTGATTTTTTTTGTATCTGGTCTTGTACAAAGGTGGTTTGGAATCACGTATGCTCTGCAGAGCTGGAAAAGAATCAAATCTCACCAAGATCTTCATTTGGGCTGGTACCCTGTAATGTTTTTTATTAATGATTCAGACATGGGAGATCATTGAATTTGCTGGAGCTAATGAAATAAGGGCAGTAGTTAGGACTCAGAAGGACGTAACCATTTTGCAGAGAAGGTGAATAGGCACAAAAGTAAAATACGAAATTTAATATGGCTAAGTGTGAAGTGATGCATGGTGGCAAGAGCAGTCTCTGAGCTAAGCGCATCTTAAATGGTGCTGAATTAGTAACACAAAGGAGTAAGATCTAGACTTCATGGGCGGAATCAACATTTACCATCATTGTACGGTGATGTAATACAATGTCTCAGGGTCAGGCCTCCTCAGGAGGTCAACAGGAGAAGCAGGTGAGGGCAAGAGCGGGCTCAGCTAACAACCGTTAAGGTAGTTAAAGGGAGGCTCATTTGCTTCAGTCTCTCCTGATGCCAAGCATCATTCTCAGCTGCTACTTAAAGCTGTCAGGCAACTCGGGCTGCTCACACCCCGTTTTCTGATCTTTATTACTTTGCCAAAGTTTAATTGGCCCAGCTGATGCTTCTCAAGCTGGGTGTCTGCTGCAGGCTGGTTAGTTAGTTAGTTGTGTTGTTATTTGCCAGAGGAGGTGGAAGCAGGGAGGAGGGGAAGAAACTTGGGTTTCAGTAAGAAATGAGGCAACTCATTCCAAGTTAAAATACTTTGAGCAAACCATTAAAAAAAAGGTTCTTGCAGCTTTCTGGGGGGAGCAGCACTGCCTTTTCCCTGCTTTGAAATAGGGATTTGACATGAGAAAAGAGAAATGGAGTCATTCTGATGTCTGGGGAATGCCTTTTCCCTCTCCCTGGAGGTCACGTACTTGCTAAGTTAGAAAACTCCCCAAAAAAAAATCAGTTTTCCAGTTCCTCAGGAAAGGCTTGTTCGTGCATGGTGACTACATCCCCTGAGCCGTTTGTTTGCACTGACTGTGCTCCTTCCCCTCACCCATCCAGGAAAGCAGCTGAGTGAACCAGAGACACTTGAAGATTTGCTAGCCCACCATGGCAAAAAAAACTTGGGACTTGCTTGGAACAGTCCCCTCTTATTTAGCACAAGAACTTGAAGCAAGGAAACTTTTTTCCATAAACGCATTAAGACCCTTTTTGGCTTCCCAGGCAATGACTGAAGAAAGAGAGAATAGAATATAGAATAGAATATAATAGAGTATAGAACAGATTAATTCAGTTGGAAGGAACTTACAATGATCATCTAGTCCAACTGCCTGACCGCCTCAGGGCTAGCTAAATATCAAGGCCATTGTCCAAATGTCTCTTAAACACTGACAGGCTTGGGGCATTGACCACCTCTTGAGGAAGCCTGTTCCAGTGTTTGACCACCCCCTCAGTAAAGAAATGCTTCCTAATGTCCAGTCTAAACCTCCCCTGGTGCAGCTTTGAACCACTCCCACATGTCCCATCACTGGATCCCAGGGAGAAGAGCTCCACAGCAGCACCTCTGCCTCTGCTTCCTCTCCTCAAGAAGCTGTAGGGAGCAATGAGGTGGCCCCTCAGCCTCCTCTTCTCCAAACTATACAAGCCCAAGGTCCTTAGCTGCTCCTCATAGAACACTCCTTCCAGCCCTTTCACCAGCAAAAGAACAAAAAGAGAATGAGACAGAAGAAGACCTTGATACAAACAGATGTTGCTTGAGAGTATCTGGAGTCATAGGACAGACATTTCCTGCAACCCAGGCCATGACAAGGCATCGTTTGGGGACTGTACTAGTGTGCTTGGACCAAAACCTCACCAAGAATCATGCTTATAGCTTAGATGACCCCTGGTGCCACCAACCCAAGCCTTGGCCCATGTTAGTTTGCCAGCGCAGACGTAGCCTGGTGCTCCTGTCTCACACCTCCTCCGCTGTCAGCAGGCATAAATGAGACTTTTATACTCCCTGCATGCTGATCAGCACAAGCACTCCGTCATCCCATCAGGGTTAGCACAAGCGAAGGAGCTCTGCAGGATGCATCTGAGAGATGAATCCTAGTGACAACCAACAGAGTGGGCAAGAAGGAGGAATTCATGGAAATGTAGCCTTTTACCTTAAAAAAAGAGACAAGAAAAACAGAGGAAGTTATTTATAACCCTGAGACAAAAGTACGTCGGAGTTTTAAAATCAAAGCTAGGAAATGCCAAAACTGCCAGTGTACATACTTTAATTCAACCCCTTCCATATATACTCATTATAATATAATCTGAATTTCGTGATTGCATGGGTTTTGTCTCCAGAACTTAGCTCAAAGGATACAACGCGCTTATTGAGTCAGGCACCAGGTTTTGCTCTGTCATTCAGTGGATAACCCTACCGCTTATTTTTCTGCACAGTATACGAGCCTTGCTCAAAAAGCAGTATTATGAATTTCAAACCATTTTCTCTGATGATCCCCCCATGCCAGAAGTTTCACTAGTATGAATGAATTTATTTTCAAAACACCCTCCTGAGAAGAAGCTGTAGTATGATCCTCACAGTAAACGCGAGGAGCTGAGGCACAGAGATAAAAAACATATATCCATTATGACTGTTTGATTTGAGCTTGCCATGACCCATTTTTTCCAAAAGGTTAGCCTTTTTTTACAGCTTGATTTGTTAGATCTCTAAGGTACCATTCGTTTTAGTTGCAATTTTAACTATTCAACATTTTTACAAAGTAGACTGCTTGGTTTCAATGAATGGTCAACAAAGAAGATTTTAGTCTAAATTACTTTCCGTGTGCGCGTGACGAAGGACCTTTTGTGGTAGAGTCAGGGCCAAAACAGGGCTGGCCAGAAAACAAAAATTCCCTTTTGAATGAGAGGAAATGAATAATCAAGATTACATTATAAAAATATTTTAATGAATCTGAAATCTTCTGCAATGGATGGCCAGGGGGAAGAATTAGAGTTGTGGTTAGGTTGTATTTCTGGAATGAGCTTAGGCCAAGGTTTATTCCCTGCTCTGAATGAATCAGTATCAAGCTCTCCTGAAATTGTTCCAAGTAAAACTAAAAGCTAAATATGTGAAATATTCATAGGGTAAGAGGCAGACTAATGGGACAACCATACACTTCTGGACTTCTGGGGTTTTCCATCTTCAGATTTAGCTATCTGTCTCTTAAAACCCTGTTCTAATCATCAAAAATCTTCCTGCTCAATCATTAGAAAAACATTGTGACAAAATTTCAAACCAGGTCTACATTTCCCTGCTTAAAATTTGGCGCTGGATTTTCTTCCCTTCAGTGATTTACCTTCATCGCATCCACCTGATGCCACTGCTGTGCCTTTGGTCCTTATTGCAGACAGCAGCCACCGCATCTCCTCTGCAGAAAAGGAGGCAGAACCTGTGTGAGAAAATGTTTTTTTAATGAGTTTTGCTTCCCTTTGGTCAAAGAAAGTGGAGATTTGGAAAATCATAAAGTTTTAGGAGAAAATGCAATACAGTCAACAGAAAAAAGTACAGAATCACTGAATAACAGGGGCTGGAAAGGATCTCTGGAAGTCTTTGGTCCAGCTCCCCACTCAAAGCAAGGCCAACTCCAAAGTTAGATCCAGCTTTGGATTTAGATGGGATTGCTTAAGGTCATCTCCTTCTGTTGTGGCTTTAGCAGAGAAGCAATCCAGGGATTTCCCTGGAAAAGCTCTCTACCCACAGGCAGACATTCATCTCCAGGGGCTCTGCTGCCTCTTCTCAGGAGGTTCCTGACTGTAAGTATGCCCTATTGCAACAGGGTGATAAATTGCCTTGTCCACACCTCATCTGTAAGGCATGCATGTCTTACCATTGCCCTCTGTTTAAAAAATAGCAGAATTTCATGCACTGGTACCAAACCTGCTTTACTTTGCAGGTGGGATAACTGAAAATCACATTTCCGTCTTTCTCTTAAGAACGTGGCTATGCATACAGAGAGACACTGGAGAGCAGCCGTGCTGAGAGGGACTGGGGGGTCTTGGTCAACAGCAAGTTGAACATGAGCCAACTGTGTTCCCAGGCTGCCAGGAAGGGCAACCGTGTCCTGGGGGGCACCAAGCCCGGCATTGCCAGCCGGGCCAGGGACGGGATGGTCCCACCCTGCCCTGCGCTGGGGTGGCCTCACCTCGAGTGCTGGGGGCAGGTTTGGGCACCACAGCACAAAAAGGGCATAAAGCTGTTGGGGAGTGTCCAAGGGAGGGCAACAAAGATGGTGAAGAGGTTAATATGTATGAGGAGAGGCTGAAGGCCCTGGGCTTGTTCAGCCTGGAGAAGAGGAGGCTGAGGGCAGAGCTCATGGCGGCCTCCAGCTTCCTCCCGAGGGGGAGCCAAGGGGCAGGCGCTGATCTTCTCCCTCTGGTGCCCAGCGATAGAACCCCAGGGAACGGCCTGGAGCTGCCCCAGGGGAGGGTTAGGGTGGGGATCAGAAGAAGGTTCTCCCCCCAGAGGGTGGTGGGGCTCTGGCACAGGCTCCCCAGGGCAGTGGTCACCGCCCTGATCTGGGCTGAGTTCAAGCAGCGTCTGGCCAATGCTCTCAGTCATCTGCTGTGATGGGGCTGGTCCTGTGTGGGGCCAGGAGTTGGACTCGATGGACCTTCTGGGTCTCTTCCAACTCGCGATATTCTATGATTCTGTGATTCTATGAACTTCACAGACCTTGTCTAAAACACAAACATTTAATTGCATTCATTAGCATGTTCAATATAATGTAATGCCAGAGAAACAAGTATCGAGTGTGTAACCAGCCAGATGCATGAGAAAGGTGATCTGCCAGGCCGTGGGAGCACCTCATGAGAGGCAGCATAGACGATAGCCTCCTGTCCCCTACTGTTGTGCAATTAGAGCCTTTATCCTAATGCATGTACCCACGTGGGCACCGGCGACCAACATCCTGCCCTTTCTCAACTTTTCAGAGCTTGTCTTTGTAGCCTTAATGTCCTTTTAATGTAGAATTTTTGATGTAATTATTTATTTACATGACCACGCAGCCTAGAGGGGCTCGCTTACAAGGGTTGCGTGAGAAGACTGTGATTACTCAGGATGATTAAAGCAGCGTGACTAAAGTGTTTAAAGTGATCTGTCCTAAAAAAGGGCAATGTGTAAAGTGCCCTCTTCCTGCACGCTGCAGCTGCTGTCTGTATTCGGAGACAGATTTGTTAACGGCGGTGACAAAAGGAAGTTCTTCTCTCTTTTCCTTCTCATCGCCTTGGCGTTAATCAAATACAGCACGCACCGGGTTTTTACTCCTTCCAGTTGCCCGCTCAGATTGTTGACTCGTTTCCAGGCAGCTACATGTTCACCAGCCTCTTGACAGCAGCGAGGTGGGAGACGGGTCCCCAAAGGCGTAATTTGAAGACAGTATATTTTACAGAGCTGTCAAGAAGTTCTTCATTTGGGCTGCTGAGCCTTTATTACTAGTGACGTGTTGTAAGACAGAGAGGACCCAACTTGTGTCTCGGATTTCAGGATGAGTTTGCAAGACTGATAGAAAAAAAAAACACCCCGCAAAACAAAACAAAACAAAACAAAAAGAGCCCTTCTCTTCAGCGTGGAGCTTATCTAAGCTGCTACCTGCCAAGTGAGACAAACGTGGGCCCCCGCAATTTGATTATCACAGTCATTTCACAGGCTTGATACAATCTTTAATCCACGGGCCACTATGAAATTAAACTGGCTGATCTGTTCGGATAGAGGCAAGGGTTGAATAGCTGGGGGATGAAACGGAAGGGTGTAAAAGGGGAAAGATGAAGGAGTTCCTTTTCATCGCTTGGTTTGCACAAAGTCAGGCTGAATAGTCATTGTGGGTGGCAAAGTTTGGAAGAAATGGTGAGGGGGGAAAAAAGATGCAGTGACAGGAAATCTTAACTAAGGGAAGAAGAGTTTGATCACAAATATTTTCCCTAAACCCTTCTCATGTTTCTTCACATGCAAACACTGGACAGCACTTGCTTTTAGCGTGCAGATGGAATTTGCTATCTGCTCCAAAATGAGAATGGAAGAAACAGAGGTGGAATTTAAGAGTATTTATATAGAGCATCCTCCAGCTGGACAAAGTGGATAAGATGTACCTCTGAACTGCAAAATGACTCCTGAATAGTAGTAACTTCCTTCTAGCCTCACTTGTAAAGGTCAGGCTCTCCATCCAAACTATGTTGGACTAGATGATCCTGGACAGTTGGACTAGATGATCCTGGAGGTCTCTTCCAACCTTAATAATTCTATGTGGTCCTGCAGGGAAAAAAAAACATCAGCACAGACACATGGCCTTATCCAGGAGATGACCAGAAAGTGGAGAAAAGGATGAAGCTGCATTTGAACATCTTCTGTAGGGCTTGGGATTTGTAAATATGATGCTTATGGGAGGCATCTCAGGAAGGAGCCAGTTTTCCAGAATGCAAGACCTCTCATTTTGAATAATTCTCTGTCCACCACTAAGGTAAGAGTGCCCCAAACTGTTGCATATACCAGATTTAACCCCCTTAAAAATAGGTTTTCCTCAAATGGAGAATGAAAGGAAGGAATTCCAATCCATGTAGGCAAAGTTTGATTTTTCTGGAAGAGATGAACTCCACCAGTTTCAGTGGACTTAGGTTTGCACTGATGTCAGTGAGATCAGAGGTTGGTCTCAGTGACACAGAGCTGGTAGAGTAGTCCTCAAATTGTCCCTAACACCGTGGGCATCTGGTTCACTTCTGGTTCTATCTAACTTCCACCTCAGTAGTACCAGCTCCGTAAAAATAGAAGCAGCAGGGGACTGACGGAGAGGTGCGTTGGGCTGGAAAGGCTTTCATGAAGGGAGATGGGTTTTTGTCGTCTCGCCTTTGAAGAGACAGTGCAGCAGCCAGGTATTCAAGCTTGGCTGGTGTCGGCTTTTACAAATGGAGCGATCTGAAGAGTTATAAATGGAGGGAGCTTTTAATCTCAGAGCAAGCTACAAATCGAAGGTGAACCTCATTAACTTGGACACTTTGTGCGTTAAAAATGAGAAGCATTTCACCTAATGAGAAGCTCTTAATAGGTGTTGTTTTTTTGTTAAATTATCATATTAACCAGCAGATAATTAACAAGCGTTTTCTTAATGTGGTGCTCTACTGATAAAATCTCATTGTCTATAAATCATCAAGCCACTACAAAAAAAAATGGCTTTTTAATCATGCTGGGCATTATGGGCAAAAAGTACAGGACAATTTTAATTGTTGGGGAACTAGAAGAGAAAGACAAGAATCTCTAATCTGTTGGGGGCATGCATGGGGTGCCTTAAGGTAAATCAAGCACTTAGGACTGGTTTTTAAAACACTTTAAAGTACTTATGGGCACTGATAGGTCATTATTGAAATGGCTTTCTCCGAGGTACAATGTGGTAGAAGTTTAAAATATCACATCAAAGTGATATCTTAGTCGAGATGGGGGGTTTCCTCTAAGGAAAAAAAAAATCCTGGAAAGAAAAATGAGCCAAAATTAAAGCTTAAAGCTACCTGTTGATAGAAGCATGGGATCTTTAATAACCACGTGATTTTATTGGGCCCCTGCAAGATGCCTGCTCCAGCAGCACCATGATGATGTGCTAGCTCACATCGCAGTTAATTAGAGCTGCTAATGCAGCTGTCCCAGGACGACCTGGACAGTAAAGCTTGGGGGGTTTCCACAGCACCCAAGCCCTACCACACGGCCTCTTTCATCTGTGGCCAGCACTGCTCATTGTAAGTCATGCCCGAAGATATTGCAGGGGGCCCTCCAGTAAACCCCAGTGCTGGCAAGACTTGCTGAAATTAGTGGCATGCTTGTCCTGTTTCCACATGAAGGTGCTCCAGCACTCTGCAGCTCAGAGGTGTGTTTCATTCTGGTTTCTATCGATTTCTACTCCGTGTAGCCATCAAAATCATATCTAAGTTTTCAGTGTTACTACTTGCCCCACCTCTACAGCCCTCACTCAAAGTGACGTAACTTGGTTAAACCAAGTTGACCTGCAGTTTCCCAAGTCCCTCCTGCTCCTCCCAGGCCGATAGTCTATTTAGCAGGACGATATCTGCACAAGATCATGGTTCTCACTTCTGGTTACATGAGCCAAAGGCAGACAGAGGTAGCTCTGAGTTCCTGATACTCAACACCCTCCCCTTTGCTGGGACATTTGATGGGGTAATTGGCAAACCCTTCCTCTCAAGCATAACCAACTTGTGACTCATTTCAACTCAAGTGCATCCTCCCGGCACTTCTCTGCCATTTCCACCATGATTCCTCACTGGGATAAATCCCACCTTTCCTACAGACACTCCTGGGGCCAACCCAGAGCTGATCAATATCTTGCTCTTTCTGCAGAACAAATCATGGAGTTGCTGGCAGCAATTTCTGAGATGTCCTAGTAGCTTCTTGGTTGTACCCCTTGAATTGCTGAGTCAATTTCAGCCCCTTTTACTATTTCACAGCTCTGCATTTCATGTCACCTTTGCCTTCTCTGTCTGCAAGGGAATTTGGGCAAGGGAGGATTTTGCAGGGAGGAGAGGTGGCGGAGGATGAGCCACGCAGAGTGCAAGGCTCCTCTCAGTGCTCCATGCCCATGTTTCACCAACACCTGCAAACTGCACTGGCTTGGAGTGACACAGCAGCCGTTTTCCTCTTGGTGTTCAGCCGCTCTGACTGCTTGCTGCTGGGGCTGTGGCCCCTCTGCCAGCTGGCCCGGGTCAGAGCAAGTTGTGCAACAACAGGAAAGTCAGACCAGTGAGCAAAGAACAAAACTATGGAAACCAAGCTCAGAGGCAAAAAGAGAAGAAAAGAAAACAGAGAGAAAACCATCAGGTCTGAACTGTTCCAGGGATCTTGGCATTAGGATATGAATCCTTCATTTCTAGTTCACGATCCATAGCTATCCAGAAGAGCCCAGCTGCCCCCATGAATATTCGTGAGGCTGTGGGCATGGAAACAGACCTCAGATCTTTTTGCTCTTGTGGAAAGTCACTAACCGCTTGAATGGAAGGAGACTCCCTTCTGATGGTCCACAGTGTCAAAACTATGATGCATGCATTGCTCAGCAGTCCTCAGCCCGTCCAGCAAACATGCATGAACCCAGAAAATTACCTTAGATATAGGAGCACCCATCACATGGCGATGTCCTTAAGATATATAACCCACCCTATCATGGTCAGAAAGGAGCATGAGGAATACCCTGATGTTCCAGCTACTTTCCATTCTTCTACATTTGATGAATGAAGGGGAGAGATAGAGTCCCAGTGCAGCAAACCCCAGAAAGCCTCTAACAGGCTTACTGTTGATTGTGAGCCACATCCTAAGAGGAAAATGCTGGAGGACCCCCGGGCAGAAAGGAGCCTGGATGGAGACTGGTGAAGCAGGGCTGGGCTCCTGCAGGCTGGAGATGTGAGAAGCGTCAGGTTGGTTTCACTGAAGGACTTTTGCAAGGGGAGGCTGGCAGGGGAAGGCTCTTCTCTGGTTTGTTTTGTGCTCCAGCTCTGGCACCGCCGTGCCCTGGACCAGCCCTGAGTGAGTGGGTGCTGCTCTGCCTCTTCCCAGATGCCATGGAAAAAAGAGGGACAGAGGTGGAGAGACAGCGTGAGGTGAGAATGGATGAGAGTGAAAAATAAGGGGGAAGGAGGAAAACAGAATGCTCAGCATGGTCGCATGTGTCGGGGGGCACCAGGCCCCAAGCACAGCCATGCATTTGTAACACACGCTTGGCCCTTGCCTTTACATCCAGCAACATGAGGACTTGTTAGAGGTAACTAAAGACCACCAGGAGCCTTCATCCAGAACTCAAACGGTGGAAACTCGTCCATTAACGCTCCCTCCCTGCCAGCTCCTCTCCTTTCTTCTTTATTTTTACTCTTGGTTGCAGCCAGCATCTTGACTGGAATCACCTCGGGCTGCTGCTGAACCAGCCCTGACCTCTGCTGCCAACAATTTTGGGACCTGGTGACTGACGATAGAGTCCTGGCTGATCAGTGTGAGCCATACACCCTGGCCCGCTTCTCCCTCCAGCCAGCAGTGTGATGGGCTGGGGAGGGGGAGGCGGTTTCAGGCTGTTATAGCAAATTTACTCTGTGATTTATGGGAAGGGAAAATCCATTTGGAATTTAAAACTGCTATTAGCTCCTTTCAATGTGCATGTGTCTGCATGTGTATAAAAAATATATATAATATAAACCCTTATAAAAAATAAAGCATAATAAAAAGGGGAGGGAAAGGGGAGTTTGCAAGCCTTGCAGGCATGAAGCACTGGAAATGTGCAGCAGGCTTTATAATTACCACAGCATTTCCAGTGTATTTGGCCACAAAAGCTCTGAACTGAATTGCTTAGCATCCCTCTCCGTCTCCCTGCAACTCCTCCTTGCACCACAAAGCTCAGAAACACCATCTGAAGTTTCAAAAGGAACATTTTTGTGAATGAGATAATCAGCGCCGACTAATTGGCCACGCGCCCCTCCGTGTAATCCATACACCTCCAGCGGAGGGAACAAAGCCATGGACCAGCTAATCCCCTTGGGTCGTGCCTTGGAGAGTGTGACATGGACCCTATGGCAGGAGAGGAGGCAGGAAGGATTACGCTGTCAAGAGCAGATGTAAGCCTGTGCTCATACATCAACCAAGACCTTGTTATGCGTAACTCCAGGTAATGAACTCCAGGAGTGAGGCCATGCAGCACCAAGCCATTTCGCACACTTGGGTCCCTACACTGATGGTATAAGGGTGACCCTACTGACCAACAATGAGGAAAACACTGGAAAGCACCATCTGCCCCACGCACCGGAGCCCTCTGCCCTGCAGATGGGACAATACAGGCGATACACCTCACCCATGAGACTGCCATCTCCTCCATCACTCGAGAAAAGGTCTTAACCATCACTGCGTGTGCTGGCCAGGAGCTGAAATCACTTTCCAGCCATTAGTGGCCTCAGGCTGCTACACTGAGAGTTGTGGGACCAGGGGAAAGGGAAAGACAGGGCGGCTGAGGCTGTAGCCTTGTGCTCAGAGTATCCGAGGGGATGGAGAGGAGCTGGACGGGGGTCTGGGCTGCTCATGCATTTCACATACAGAGTCTCTGGATCAATCAAACAGCAAAACCTGGGAGCAATCTCAGAAGCTCTTAAATCCCCTGCTTCCTCATTGCTATGGAAGAGGCGTATATTGGGCAGGGAAAGGTGAGCAGGAGCATGAGTGCACTTGTGTGTGTGAGTGTGCACACGTGCATGCCTGTGGTTGGCAAAGAGCACGTTTCTGACCCAGTGGCTCACCCCACATCATCGGCAGGAGTAAATTTGCTGATAAAAACAGATTCAGAAGCTGCCTCTGAAACAAACACTCAGGAGCTGTGAGAACCCGTCGCTGGGATCTAAATTTGCTCTGCTGTTAGCAGATTGCACCTCAATTACAAAGGCAAAAAGCCTTGTTCCCTTTTCTCCAAAATCCACCCCAGCAAAGAGAAGCTGTTCCAGTTACACTGCAGTAAAAGCAACCCAGTCGAACACCTTCGGAGAGCCCCGCTCCCTGCAGACGGAGGAATCTCTCGTTGACAAGCTCGCATCCATACACGCTTATTCCTGCTCCGTGGCTCTCCAAAGGGAGCCATCACTCTCTTCAAAATGCTCTCCTCTAGTCAGCAGTGATAGGCAATGTAATAATACCTTTTATTGGGTCAATACATCAGCTGGAAAACAGAAGCTATTCCTTTCTTCAGGTGATGGCCAAAGAGTGACCTATGTGAGTGTGCAGGCCGGTATATTATAGCTGTTAAGGCTGGCCCGATAGGCAGGGTGGTATATTTACCTCTCTTCGTTTGTCTCTCGGTGCTTTATTGCATTTCCTGTTTTCTGAGCAGCCTTAATAAAACATCTTTCTGAAAGGTTCTCCGCTGCGTAGTAAATATCCTCCCTCATCCGCCAACTTAGATAGGGATCAATCAATCAGAGGAGGCCCCTTGGGATGCCAGGTTGCATCATTCAAGGTTAGGGACTGGACAGGCAGGTGACAGCAGAAGGATTGCAATGTTTCTGCTAGGAATTAACCCTCCCCACTCCCCCAGTTGCTTGCCAAAAAGAAACAAAAAAAAAAAAAAAAGAGGAGGATGTGAGAGTTGTCCAAAGATGGGAAAGGTTTCATCTCTCATCCTCAGCAGGGTTTCTTTAAACAGCCTGGAGGAAAACAGGCATCCCTGAAATCAGCCATCTGGGTGGCTTGGTATAAAAAGCTGTAACACAGCAGAATGCCTTGGGCTCTTCTGCCAGTAGACATCAAGATCTAACCATGGATTGAACCACACATGCAAGGCCTTGGGAACCTTTCCGTCGAGAGACGGGTCAGGTCCAGGGTATAATAATCTCCAGGAGTGAGGCTTGATGGCGGCTTGTTTTCTTTGTGCTGCTTGGGAACCACATGAAACATCTTTTTTAGCTGGCAAGCCAAAGGGTGGCACCAGCTTGGTGGGTGTAGGAGCTGCCTGGTGTGAATCCAGCCTGGCTCTGCTCAGTGCTGGACCAGTTGACAAGGCATCTCCCCTATGGAAAGAGTTTCGTTACTGATAAAGCCTTGACAACAAGGTTTTGTTGCTGCCCGTGCTTCCCAGCTTTGCAAGCATCTCTTGTATTAACTCTTCGGTGCCTTCCAGAAAGCAAAGAGAGGAATCCAAAAGATGAATTTATTGCTCCATTATTAACACATTAAAACGTCAATATTTGCCTTTGGTGGCCTGCAGTGCCAGATGGGAGTGTGGAAGCTCTCATGTAAGGAAGCTGCAACCGTAAGTAATGATGACCTTTTAATTGGTCCATTATAAGGTCGGAGCTTGGCCACCACGTTGGGAGAGTTCACTAAGCAGTTAATCCATTTACAGAGTCCGGATCTTTGGAGAGGATGTAAGTGACGTGGTTGTCGTATAAGCTCCATTTGAGAGTCATTAAAGAGTTGCTTTCTGCAGGAAGAGTCACATTTTAACAGCATTAGCTCCCAGCTCCACCAGGCAAGCCCTGGTGAATTATCCTTCACTGAAGCTGCAGCTATAGATTTCATCTTATAGTTTCCTATGTATGATAAACAACAGCTCCCAGACATCCTAGAAGAGGGCTTCTAACGGCAACCAGCGTGCGGGAGCAGATGATACATGCAGACTAAGGAGTGAATTAAACCCGAGCTCTCTGAGATGGCTGCTCTCCAGCTGGATGGAGGACAGGAGACTGAGCGCTGGGTAGCATATTCCCAGGCTGCGTTTCACTGTTTGGCTCCTTGCGCGCTGCAGCCGCAGTCTGCAAGTGTACATCCAACACACGCTTCCACCTGTAGCTGTTGTGGGTGGTGTATCTGGCTCTTCGGTCAGCTGGTCCATGCTCCTCCATCACCATGTCTGTGAACCAGCTAGGCTGTTTCTCTGCTGGTGCCGAGCCTGCAAAAGGCTTGTCCTAGGAGAGGAGGTGTCACCGTTTAGTTACAGAAACCCCTGATCAGACAGTACCTGCCAAATTCTGCCCTCTGACATGGAGCTCGCTGCCTCGTGCAGGATGAGGTAACGACCAGTTCAGAAGGATGATTGAGGTTGGGAAAGGAGGTGAGGCTGCAGGAATGAAAGGAAGGCAGAATCCCAGTTCTCCTGACCTGCAGGGTGGAGATGGCTATCAGAGGAGGAATAAGAAGGGTCATTCTTTAATACACATGTGTTTTAAGGCCCTTCAGTGGTTAAAAGCTAGCTAAGCCCATGCAGGCAACAAGTGCTAAAGTCTGAGGGCACGATTTGGAGCTCCCTGGCATTCTCGGTGTGCTAAGTAAAAGGCTCCAAATAATGCAGAGGGGCTCAAAAAGCCACTGCTGCAGGCAGTCCCATGGCACAGGCCTGTAGATCTGGTTTACAGAGAACCCCCAGAAAGCCCTTTACAGAGGTAGAACACCAAGATGGTGAAAACGCAGTGTGAAGGCCAGCAAGCAGTGCTCAGGTTAACTAAAGAGATGCTATGGAAAGAGAACCTGCTGTATACCTCAAATCCAACAGAGCTGGTTCTCCTTCCTTCCACTGTCTGCCCTCCCTACTTTTCCCTCTGGTAGATCTATACCAGGCTGCTGTCCCCTTCAGCTTCCAAAAATGACTATAGTAACTGCAGGGAACCCTCTAAAACCTTCCCTGGTCAGAAAGAGAATCCTGCGCATCTGCTTAAAGATAAAAACCCCAGTTACTGAGACAACGTGGATGGTAGTGCTGGACCAGCAAGGACAATTAGACCACAAGGTTCATCCATGAGGATGTAACATGGCAAAGCACTGCAAACCCTCTCCTGAAAATGATGGGTACTGTGGTGTGAGATGAAAGCTCAGGTTGCAGAGGTGCACGGCCAGAGGAACACCCACATTGCTCAGGAGGTGCAAGGTTACATTGAGGGTCAGGGTTAGAAGGGAGACTTGAGCCGCCCATCACTTCTCCTGGCGAGCACAGCAGTGGGATTTGCTGCCCCACTGATAGAGCTGTAACTCACCCCATCTCCACCCGTTCATCCATACACACTCCTATCTCTTTACATTTTTTTCCCCCAGCACAGCTAATCATCGCGCTGCCACGACCTCCCACCCCAGACCTCATCTGTATGGTGAAACCAACTTTTATTCTCAGCGGCAGCCCAGATTAGTGCCTTGTAAATAGAAGCATCTTTGTGCCCAAGCACTGACCTTTGACTCGGCTCCTGATCTCAGCGGATTTGATGTGTCCAGCTATTTGTCTCGCTGCTCGCCGGGAGGAAGAATAGGAGAGGGGAGGCAGCACGCGACCGGGAGCTGAATGGGGCAGGGCTCTATTCTTGGCTCCATTGCAGACTTCCTCCCTGACCCTCAGAAAGTAACTTAGTGTGTCTGTTCCTGGGTTGTGCAGGGTCATACCCTGCTGTAGTGGATATACACTGGAAGTGCTCGTAGTAGTAGTAGGATCAAAGGGTGGAGGATACAATTTGTCTGGAGCCTGTATTGATGTGTTTGAGTGTAAAATCTGGGCAACAAAGATGGTGAAGGGTCTGGAGGGGAAGACATGAGGAGAGCCTGAAAGCCCTGGGCTTGTTCAGCCTAGAGAAGAGGAGGCTGAGGGCAGAGCTCATGGCGGCCTACAGCTTCCTCCCGAGGGGGAGCCAAGGGGCAGGCGCTGATCTCCTCCCTCTGGTGCCCAGCGATAGAACCCCAGAAAACGACATGGAGTTGTGCCAGGGGAGGGTTAGGGTGGAGATCAGGAGATGGTTCTTCAGTGAGAGGGTGGTGGGCCTCTGAAACAGGCTCCCCAGGGCAGTGGTCACCAACCCGAGCTTGGCTGAGTTTAAGCAGCGTCTGGCCAATGCTCTCAGTCATCTGCTTTAATTGGGCTGGTCCTGTGTGGAGCCAGGAGTTGGACTTGATAGTCCTTATGGGTCCCTTCCAGCTCAGGAGATTCTATGATTCTATGACTCTACAAAAATACAATTCTGGACTTTCCAGCATCTCAGATGGCCAGGGACTGGGAAGAAACAAGAGGAGTTGTGCAGTTTTACTGCCGTATCTTCTTCATCATCACACCACAGTTATCCACAGCACAGCCTCCTTCTCACAGGTTAAATCCAGACCCGACATCTGCACCTTCTTCCTTATCTCTGGGGTCATCGGTCTTACTGATGTCCTTCCGTCTATTGCTCCTACGCACCTCAGTCCTGCCACCATCTCTGCCCATCTCCTTTCTACTTGCCACCCACCAGATGTTTCCCTTCCTTCCCCGCCCCCTTTTCTCTCTTCTCATCTGGGATTAGGAAGCAAATTTAGTCCATTTCTAAAGAGATACCAAGTCTCACAACCTCTCCAGCTCCTATACTCTCCAGCTCTTGGCTGTCCCAGAGACTTGGATTCCTCCCCTTGTCCCAGCCCCTGCAGGAACCCTCTCTTACAGAAAGTCAAGATATTGCTTTATCATTACCGTCAATGTTTCCAGTACTACTAATTGTGTCTCCTGGAACAGGGACAAGTTAAATAATCTACTAAAATTGGGGGGAAGGGAGGGATTCAATATCTTTAAAAGAAAGAGCTGGCAAAGCTGTGTGATCAGAAACTCGCAGAGTTGATTCACGCTGGAACAGGGCAGGATGGGAACATTTCTAGTCCCTAAAGCCATGCTGACGCTGAACTCTCCAGTTCATGAATCACAAAATATGATCCCATCCTGGGCTGGATTTGTGACACGGAGCACCAGGCAATACACTGGTGTGAAACCTCCACCCAAGAGGTCTGTGTGAACCCTCAAGCAACATGCAGATAATATCACCCCAGATACCAGCTCCAAGTCCACTACCTAAAGAGATTTACTAGTCCTACTCCCTGCAATGCTTCGCACTTCCACAGAGGTGGAGATTGATTTTTTAGGATATTATCAATGAACAGATTTTGCACGTTCTTTCATCTGTAGCCTCATTCAAATGGCAAGAAAGTTAACCTAAACTTCTCCCAGCCGGAGGGGACACTCCTCTGCTGTCATGGGAGCTTCACAAGTAGCTCCTGGTGGCTCCAACACTGCAGCTGTCTGCAATGGTCAGCTGGAGGACTTCCATGAGAATAAGAACAATAAAACCCTCAAATGCATTAGGGTAAGAAAGGGTGAAAACCTGTATGAGGACAGGATTGCAAAGTATTAGGAAGGAAGGAAGGAAGGAAGGAAGGAAGGAAGGAAGGAAGGAAGGAAGGAAGGAAGGAGGGAGGAAGGGAAGGATGAAACGAAGA
>VWZZ01000336.1:619161-670207 GCA_013399095.1 Psophia crepitans
AAGGAAGGAAGGAAGGAAGGAAGGAAGGAAGGAAGGAAGGAAGGAAGGAAGGAAGGAAGGAAGGAAGGAAGGAAGGCAGGCTTGAAGAAAAATGTTGGGAATGTCTTCTGGCATCTATCAAAATTACACAAAGCAGAATCATAGTTACTAGGTTTGCTCCAGCACACCTTAAAGGCCCAAAAGGAACACTAGAAATTCCACCTCAAACTCAAGTGATAAAGATGTCACCATGAACAAGCTAAAAAATACTAAATGCACAGCTTGGAAAGAAAATTGAAACTGATAACTGGAAAGGGAAAAAACTTCTCAAACCATACTGCTAAACTCAACCTACAGACACAGCCTCCAGGTCCACAGACCATCTACTTTGATAGCTTGGGAGTTATATACTCAAAATCTTGTTGTGGACAAAAATGGATCACACCAAATTTGGGAAAACAATGGTGTATTATTAGTGCATGTGTGACGCTCACCTTGCCAGAGTCCTTCTGGATCCTACAGTCAAATGCACCAGTCATCTCCAGCAGAAAGTTAGGGTTGTCACTGAGAGCCACCACCAACCTGAGGAGGTCCTGCAGGGATAGGAAGGATAGATTGGATATTAGGAAAAACTTTTTCATGAAAAGAGTAGTGAGGTGTTGGAACAGACTGTCCAGAGAGGTGGTTGAATCACTGTTCCTGGAGACATCCAAAAAATGTGTAGATGTGGCGCTCCAGGACATGGTTTAGTAGGCATGGTGGTGTTAGGTTGACAGTTGGACTTGATGATCTTGGAGGTCCTTTCCAGCCTTAGGGATTCTACGACACACCTCTCCTATGAGGACAGGCTGAGAGAGTTGAGATTGTTCAGCCTGGAGAGGAGAAGGCTCCACAGAGACCTTTGAGCACCTTCCAGTCCCTAAAGGGGCGACAGGAAAGCTGGAGAGAGGCTGTTTACAAGGGTGGGTAGGGGACAAGGGGAATGGCTTTAAACTAAATGAGGGTGGATCCAGAGTAGGAAAAAAAAAAAAAGACAAGGGTGCTAAAACACTGGCACAGGTTGCCCAGAGAAATGATAGATGTCCCACCCCTGGAAACAGTCAAAGTCAGGTTGGACGGGGCTGAGCAACCTGATCGAGTTGGAGATGTCCCTGCTCATTGCAGGGAAGGGTTGGACTAGATGACCTTTAACGGTCCCTTCCAACCCAAACCATTCTATGATTCATCTAGTCTTGCTCTAGAAGACTGGAATAAGGCATTAACTTGCATTATGCATTAAAAGGATGTCACATTTACTACATCCAGCCTTCAGACAGCCACAGGCTACCTGTGGAACCCGTCAGTCTGTCCTAGCACAAAGACCCTCTTGGGCATTGTCATTAGGGCAGGAAGGCCCTATGGTGCAGTTATAGGGTGCAGTTTGCTGTGATTATTGCCTTCCTGCTTTCAAGAGACCAGGGCTTGCCAGCTGCTTCATCATCAGCTCCATCTCTACCTTCCCACTGAGATGATCACCCACAAGCGTATTTCAGGTCATTCCATGGCAGACAGAACAAGGGAGGACTCCAGGCTGAATGTAGGCAATGGTCTGACTCCGCTCTCAAGCCCACAAATGTCAATGCCCAAATTATTAAAACTCATTTAAAGGTCTAGATACAAGATTAATTTGACCGACAAAGTACTAATTGGTTTCAGTACTAATTAAGTACATATACTTGGCTTTGGTTAATCAGTGAAATTTCCAATGGCATTAAAATGTCTAGGAATACAAATCCCCAGAGATTTAAAGCAAATAGTTAAAATCAACTTAGATCCAATTATCATATAAATCACTAATGACCTGGGTAAATTGGAAGCTCTTTGGCTCGGCCTCTGGGGAAGAATAAACCTGATAAGAATGAACATGCTACCTGGATTAATACACAGGCTCAGGGGACTTCATTGCAAATACTCCGACAGGACTTTTTCAGTGACATTGTTATTCATTGTAAAATGCCAATATTTCAAAACAAACAGTTTTCAGAGGAAGGTTTTGATGAAACTTTCAGCAGGAACTTTCATATCTTTGTGTTCAGCTTCCAAAGCTACAGTCACTCAAGAATAGCCAATTATCCATTGCCAGGCACATTCCTGCTGAATACTTTAACTGGAGGGCAATTAGTTATTTCCGGTTCCATCTTCCCACACTCTGCTTTTCATCTTGCTCGTGGTCACAGTCTGATATTCCATTTATAAAAAAACAAAACAAAAAAAAGGTGATTAAAGAGTTTGGTTTTGATCTAATGAAAAAGAACTTGCAAATGTTTGCTACACGCCCCAAGATCAGATCTAGTTTTCTTAATTAATGAATTAAACAAAAACGGTGGTGGACAAAGAGCACCATGTATCTTCCTTGAGCAACTTCAGTTGTCCATTGAACTACTGGAGTTTAGATTTCCAAATCTGATGGAGAAGCACAAAAGCATTGTGACAACTGAAGTCAGGGGTTGTATATAAGACTTCAGGTAGCAAACACGGAGGAAAAACCTGTAATAGCAATATTTTTTTACACACAGTCATTTTTAGTTGCAGGCTACCGGTGGTTCCCAGAAGACCTAATCTCTGCTGTCCACCTAGGCTGTGTCATCTTGACCAGTTCGTTTTGCCAGCCCAAACTCCAACTTACCTTTCCTTTCATGGGAATCCTGGGCCACAACTTTGGGGGGGGGGGTGTGTGGAAAAAAAAGATACAGCTTTTATATATCCACTGATTGCAAATCCTAGCGTTTACATCTGCCAAACTGCAATACACATTAGGAAGCGCTGCCAATAAATGAACATTCAAAGCCTTCATCTCCTTCCAGGCCAGGAAATGCTCACTCAGGATCCCTCCCACTCCAGATCACTTCCTTTGCTGTGTGATTTCCTAATGACCCACCAAAGAGTTAATCTGAGTTTAATGAGGCATAAATGGGATAAAGGATTAACAGCAAATATCTCACCCGAAGTGGAATAAAGTGATTAAAGAAATGCCCTTGGACCTTTGGCTGTGCCTTACAGGACAACCGAAAGAATAATATTAAGGTGCATCAGCCACCGCAAAAACTTACATGAAATTAAAGCTGGTGTACCCCCATCACAAGTGGTGCTTACGAAAGCGGCCCCTGCAGAGCTCTGTTCATACGTAAGTTTTGGCCATGCCCTTTTTTTCCAAGTTGGTATGAAAGCATGATCCCAGAGGTCTGAAGTGGGATGGGTTTTGTTGTGTCCATCAAACAGTGGTGAGAGGCACGTTGGAGTGGAGGGCCAACTGGAGTGCCTTGGGTTGCAAGAGGGGCCTGCTGTATCAGAAAACCCTCCCAAAAGACATATCGACTTTGACTAGGGGACCTGTTTTTTAAAGGAAGGTGCACATTCAGGCCACACAGGGTAATTTCTGGTTGACCAAAGAACGTTTCTGAGACCCAGATGAAAGGCATGAAAGAAATTCATATCCTCCTCCCTGCTTCCCCTCTTCGTCTTTGCCCTTCCTACTACTCCTTTGTGTTATTTTGCTTTGATATGTGCCCAGGAAATCTCTGTGTGCTTAGAAAACTTGGGTACTCAGGCAAGTAATAAATATCTTTGTCATTTCCTGGCATAGAGCAGTTCAGTACTTGAGATGCATGCTCATACCTCTCGTTTGTTTGTTTGCTTTTTTTTTTTTTAAAAAAAAAGGCTTAATAAATAGATAAAGTAGAAAACAAAGGAAACCCACATTTGTCTTTGCTCACTCTTTTCCTTCTCAGGAATCCCAAAAACCTCTAAAATATGGACTAAGCCTCAGCAGCTCGTCTTCCTTCCGTTTCTTCCATATCATTAGGGGGATCATTAATGGTCAGAGTGCAGTGCTTGTGAGGATAAAACAGGTCACAATAATTTAAGCATGTGGCTAAATAAAATTCTGAGCCAATCGCTCAAACCCTTGTTGCTGAAAATGCCCAGCGGCACTGAAGTATCACAGAAACACAGAATAGAAATAGAATAGAATAGAAACATTAAGATTGGGAGAGACCTCAAGGATCATCTGGTCCAACCGACCCCACCACCACCTATTACCCACTAAACCATGTCCCTAAGTACCACATCCAACCTGTCCTTAAACACACACAGGGACGGGGACTCCACCACCTCCCTGGGCAACCCGTTCCAAGGCCCGACCACCCTTTCCCAGAAGAAATTTCTCCTTATCTCCAACCTGAACCTTCCCTGGCCCAACTTGCAGCCATTCCCCCTTGTCCTGTCAGTAGTCATCTGTGAGAAGAGGCCGACCCCCAGCTCACCACAACTTCCTTTCAGGGAGTTGTAGAGGGCAATAATGTCTCCCCTTGCATTCAAAGATGCAAATTCAAGGCTTATTATAACTGAATGTCTTTCCAGCACGTGAGAGGATGAGTTTGCTTCCAGAATAAGAGATCTGCTCTGATCTTGCAGCTCCCTGTCAGGATCCTGGACAAACTGATGAAGATGAACCCAATTAATTCCTCACCAAGAGCTCAATGGATACGCATCCAAACCAAGGTGAGCACCCTCCTAGACAAAGCTGGGGCTGATGGTGCTGCAAAAGGCTAAGAAAAAAGTCAACCAGGGCCACAACACATGGTTTGAAAGGATGATTTCCTCTGTCCCTCCTTATTAGATGAGACCTCGACTCGTGAGCATTAATTACCCTGCTGTTACTCCAGACCAACTACTTGCTTTTACCACTCATTTTCTACTTTCTTATCCTATGCCATCACTGTGCTACATTACAAAAGTATTCAATCTCATTTCATATTTATTTATGGCCATTAGCTCCCTGCCCAGCGCCACGTACAGGCACCATGTGCTGAGCTTGCCCACGCAGATATTCATCACGTTAGGCAGCGCAGGACACTGTAAAGCCAGGCTAAGCCAGTTCGTGCCCTGGCTTAGTTTGACCCTGGGTCTGAATTTCAAAGTTAAATGTTGTTATTCCTTTGCAACCACCAAGTCAGCTGCATGCAGAGGGGTACGCAAGTTTTACGCTTCAGGGTGGAAAAGCACATCCTTCCCCATGTGACATGTCACATTTGGCCTGGAAAATTTGCTTTTCTTCAGGGAATCAAGGATTCATCTGTAGTTGGTTCACGAGATAAAAATAGGTCAGATCTTGTTTTCCCCCAGGGTTCTGGGATATCTTTTTTTTTTTTTTCTCCTTGTGCTGGAAAAGGCCTCCATCATATCCCAGGAAGCTGAACCTGGGATTTCCCTGCATGTACTGCAGGTCGAGCATCCACCTCCACACTTGGCCTGTGGCTGCCAACTTACCTGGGCTGCTTGTTCCCAGAATTATATCACCTGGGATGCAGAGGCTGGAATTTACTCTGCTGGCTGAAATCCATCCAACAAACCCCAAAATTTCCAGGGGAGCGTCCAGGGCCAGGGCAGCTCAGCACCCGTGCACTCGCTGGAGCTTCACCAGTCAGTGGGATGCTGAGCCATCCTCACCTCCTCTGCAGCACGGAAACGTTGGCAAACAAGGATCTGACTGTTGCTAAGGTACACAAGGCCGATCCATGAATGCAGGGCTGTACACCCTCGGTCCCTAACCCATGGGGTGAGGAAAGGGGGTTGCCTGAGAGAGGATGAGGCCCGGGACATGATGCTTGCAGCACAGTCGAGGTTGCAAACAGCAGCTACTGCATCACATTGCTGGAACTAAAAGCCAGGATTACTCTGGGATGGGCAGCATGAGAAAGCAGGCAAAGATGCTCAAAGATGTGTCTTTTAAGACGAGGAGGGCTTTAAAGAGCTTAGCCCCTCGCTGTAAAAGCAAAATCAAATGCTGTTATGTAAGTCCCAACCCCTCTAAAGCTTCGAACATCCCTTGAAATTAAAGAAACGAAAGGTTTTAATCTGGAAAACCCCTCAAACATCAAAGTATTTCACCTTAAAAACAAACAAACAAACAAAACCCCTAAAAAACAACGTTTCAAGCAAAGCAAATAAAAACCACACCCTTAACAGACCCAACGTGCAACACAGCTGAGCTGGGGCCCTTCACCCTCACCGGGGTCTCCCCAAAGGTTGCAGGTTGGGGCAGACCCCTGGGTGCTTTCCCTGCAAGTTTCTTTCAGTGGGGCTTAGTCTTGAATTTTTCTTTTCCTACCGCTGCTACTTAATAAATAAAGCCTAATCAATACTCGTAATAAAACTTTCAAGGCGGTAGGAAGGAAAGAGACAGTTCAAAATTATCATCATAACGAGAGGATTGATTGTCCCTCCAGCAACTCAGCTCTGAGAGGCTCGGACTTGAGCTCACAAATCTGACCTTTTGTTTATACCAGGCTGGTTCTCCCCTGTACTGTGCTCTGGTGAGACTCCACCTCAAGTCCTTCGTCCAGCTCGGGGCCCCCAGTACAGGAAAGATGTGGAGCTGCTGGAGAGAGTCCAGAGGAGGCCACAAAGTTGATCAGAGGGATGGAGCACCTCTGCTCTGGAGACAGGCTGAGGGAGCTGGGCTTGTTCAGCCTGGAGAAGAGAAGGCTCTGGGGACACCTAATTGCAGCTTTCCAGTGCCTGCAGGGGCTGCAGGAAAGCTGGAGAGGGGCTGGTTGCAGGGCAGGGGGGGACAGGCCAAGGGGAAGGGTCTGAAGCTGCAGGAGGGGAGCGGGAGCTGAGCTGGGAGGCAGCAATCCTTCCCTGGGAGGGTGCTGAGGCCCTGGCACAGGGTGCCCCGAGAAGCTGTGGCTGCCCCTGGCTCCCTGGCAGTGCCCAAGGCCAGGTTGGATGGGGCTTTGGGCAGCCTGGGCTGGTGGGGGGTGTCCCTGCCCACGGCAGGGGCTTGGAACCAGATGGGCTTTGAGGTTCCTTTCAACCTAAACCATTCCATGATTCTGTGATTCTATGGTTATGGCCTTGCCAGTGCGGACATATATTACCCCCAGCTCCCATCATCCATCCTGTAGACACCTTCCAGGCACTAGCAGAGCATGAACCAAGGCAGACAGCGCCAAGACGCTGCCAGCTGCAGCCTGAGAAGGTCCACCATCACCCCAGTGCCCCATGTAATATTTTCTCCTGGAAACTGATGGTGTTAATGTTTACATAAAGCCATACCATCTCGTGGTCGGTGCTTTCCAGACCAGGACTGGGACTGGCTTATGACCAAGAAAAAGATGTCATATTAGCCTGACTGAGAAAGGTTTATCTTAGTGCCTCCAAAGACGGGATCTGGGGGGTATTTGTCATTGGACATCTTTTTCCTGCTACAGGCTTTTACAGCAAGTGTTTTGTGTCTCCGGAGCAGCACTGCTACATTAGCAGAAACCACACAGAGACTCAGTGCATCACCATGGGGGAAGGAGAACCACCTTCCCTGATTAACTGGGCTCCTGGTTCTTCTGTCACGGTCACCAACACTGGAAGCAATTAGTGCCTCTGCACAAACTACCATCAGCTGAATCCAGAGTGAATACCACCAGCAAGAGGTCCGCAGGCTTTGGTACACAGATGAGTGATGGTACTTGAACAGCATTTTGAATAGTGTTTGATGAGAACTGGTGGTGTGGTGGAGAGACATACAAGCACTTGCACACACACACACACACACACACACACACACACACAGTGTGGCTGCACCAAGCTTGCTTTGTTTTTCAATACAGTTTTTCAACACAGCATCACTGGTCTGGGGGGGTGTCAAGCCTTCTGCTCTGGGACCAGTCATGGCTGCTACAAGGACTACCCAGGGGACCTTGTCCTATGGCACTGCTGTACCACTGCTTGTATTACTGATAAGCAACTGCCAGGGACTGCTGAGAAACATGTCAGGGCTGAACATGAAACCTGTTTTATGTGCAACACATACAGAAAGCAACAGTGTCCTTAGCACACTTAAGGACAGCATTGGGTATGGATGTCCTAAGCTGGGAACAGGGTCTGAAGAGGTTGTGAGACACATGGTGGACACTACAGACCTTCTACCAAAGAAGGGAAAACTGACAACACTTTCAGTTTCTGGTAATTTTTTAGGTTGAAATACCCACCTAACACAGAAAGTTGCTGGGACAGATTAAAAACCAGCATCCAATGAGTACCAAGTGCTCCAGGTTCTCCCTGTCCAGCTTCCTTGTCAAAACAAAGAACCCAAAACCAGTCTCATGGAAGAAAATTGCTGTATTCATCAAAGACCAGGTATCAGCCAGGAAGCTGAGGATGAGCTTGTTTCCCCAAACAAGTTCCCACTCCAGTAGCTGGTACTTCCAGGACACTATCAGAGGTACCTTTAGCACAAACACTGATGGTCACCCTGCTTTTGTTCCATGTTTAATGGAGATGGGGACAAACAGGGATCACAAGCTGCAACAACACAGAAAACTTCAGAGGGAAGACATAAATATCTCCATATTCAGGCTGCAAAGGACCCAACTGAACATAGACGCATGCTCCACCCACACACCCAAGGGAGTTCACCCGCCGTGGGAGACGAGCACTCCTGGACCCCTAGATGATGAGCTGTACTCAGCAGCCAGCACAGTAAGCAGAGGGTTTGTTTTAATGTCATGTTTTTCTCCTTGTTTTGTGAGCCTGCGGTGAAGTATTCCCAGCAGCAGAATTAGACCCACCGCCGTCTGGCAGAAGCCCGGCCACAAGCCCACGAAGGAGCAGCCAAGTTGAAATGAAGACAAAGCACTTGGAGGTTTTGATGGACGACAGGCAGAGCTGCCTTCAGTCTGAGCCTCTCATACAATATACAAACAAAGACACAAATCAATGCAAAGTGTTTGAACTCCAGAAAGAAAGAAAAAAATCAACACATCTATCACACTCCGACACGCGCCCGTTTGAGTCCAAACCCTGGCAGAGCTTTTTATCAATGGCAGCAGCTGGATTAATACAAACTGGGATGTACACGTAACAGGACACGAGGTCCCTCTCCGTTCCCTAAGAGGCAAATACTTCCCAGCCAACTTCAGCATCATCGCCGGGACACATAAATTCTCCCAACACAGCTTAAAAGAAAGAATTTAGCCTCACGTTAAGGAAGGGACACTGAGGGGATATGTACCACCCCACTACCTGCTGCCCATCTCTCCGTGTCACTGCTTTGTTAAGGAGTCGGACTGCACTGAAGTGCATGTGCGATTATTAAGGCAACAGTCTTGGGTTTATTAAGCTCTTTTTAACATTGATTCTGTTCAGCGATTGCCGTTGCTCAGGGGGTTTTGGGGGCATACAAATTAAGCATTACCTGGATTTGACAGAGGTTGGTTGATCAGTTTTACTTGATACTGGGCAGTTCTGCAGTGCTGAGAGAGTACTGGATGTCTTCTCCCCAACCTAGCTGTCTGAAACATGATGACGTTTTGCATCCTACTAGTTTGTCCGGGCTCAGCCATCCTCTTACTGCAAATTCACAATAATCCATCCCAAGAAAGAACTGTTGCACCATTTTATTAAGTTTATTGAGACCATGGCTATCAGACGGGTCTAAGCATTTCGAAGAACCTAAGCACAAGGAATAAATTCATTAGAAATAGATTTAAGGAGGAAGTACTTAATGCTGCAAACCATCTCCCTATGCACTGGTGCTTGAGTCATCCAGTGAGACTTCCCCACTTTGCAGAAGGCATTTGACCTCTCAAAGAGCCCTTGTTTCAGGCTGTCTGCAGACCTTGGTGGGTACTTTTAAACTGCTCATATTTCATCATGGCTTCAACCTGTCTCTGCCTGGAATAATCACAGAATCACAGAATCATTAAGGTTGGAAGAGACCTCAAGGATCATCTAGTCCAACCGTCCCCCCACCACCTATTACCCACTAATGCAGAAGTGCACATTTGGATTTGGATGATGCTGGAGAGGACTGCACCTGAACCAGCCTCCAGCTCCCAGGTTAGCTGATCTGAATCTTGGCCAGAAACACTAATACAGAAATCCACTCAAACCTGTAAGAAACAGACTCACAACTATCCCTGAGGCTCACCAGGTCACATGAGGAGACTAGGAGGAGCTTGGAGTTAACTCACATTTAAAAATCACAAACTCCCATGTAATTCTACAGCCCTTTCAGGCCATTCTGCAAGCTGATGAGGCACAGAGGAACTGGAGCAGGAGCCCATCAAATGCCTGTGAGACCCAGTGAAAGGACAAAACCTGAAGTTAGCTCCATGGGCACTCCCATGTTCCCCACAAGAACCAGAAGACATATTATGGGGAGCACTGTCTCCCTGCTGCCGCTGTCTGCAGTTTGTGCACGTCAGAGTTGTTTGAAGGCATAACTCAGCGCGTATCATAGCCAGGACCGGGTTATTTCAAGCCTTCATTGCCCTTCTCCTCTGTTGCTTGGCGGGGAATTGTCACTGGTTCACCTTCAACTCCAAGATCCTGGACCAGCAGCAATCAAGTGGCACCAAAGACGGTGACGTCCATGGCAGGTGTCAGGGAGAGCATCTCCAAATAGAAGTAGGAGGATGGGCTGTCTCTCACTCACCCATCGTCTGTCTGGTGCTTGGAGACCCATTGCTCAATACTTAGCAGTTCCACAACAGGGTGCAGGTTCAAAGTGCTGTGCAAACATTAACTAATTAACCTCCTTGCCAGGCTGTGAGGAAGGAGAGGGTTGTCATCTCCATGGTGCAGGTTGGTAATGGAGGCTGGGGGTGTTCAGGGTGCTGGGGAAGAAGAGGAGACAAGTCAGTTTGGGGTCAAGGCAACAAGTTGTGAGTCTCTTCCTGCTGATGCCTGTTTGTGACCACAGCGCAGTTGCATTCATTTCCCTTGCCCCGCAAACAGAAGGGATAAATCACACCCTCTTCCTAGGGGCTGAAGCTCTTCTTCTGGCCTTCTCCAAGATCCCAGAGACCCATCTCCTGATGGGAAGCCATCCATCTGTGCAGAGACCAATTCAAGCACTTCCCCTTTATGGCCAATTCATGGGAGTTAGTGCCAGATTTTTTACCTAATGCTGATGTGAAAACAGAAGGTTTGGAAGATGAATTCATCAAGGACATTGGTAGGACTATAAACTCTTGGACACAGGGAGTATATTTTGTGCCAGCCCATGTGGTGCTAACCACAAAGGTGTGACCAGAGATGCTTCAATGATCACAAATAATCTCCCTTTAATGGGCAAAATTAGTTTGTGCAGTGGCCAAACATCTGTCAGGAAAGGGTGAGCTGGAGTTCATCCGGCCCCAGGGTGGGAAAGGATGTGGCATCCCTTCTGGACCTGTCTGGCAGCACATGGAGTCTTCATCCAAAAAGTCCAATGTCTTTTCTGTGGTTGGTCCTGAAACCTCTCCCTCACTGGCCTCCAGGCAAGGGGTCTTCATGTCCAGACTGGACTGACAGTGCTTATTCCTCCACAGACAATGCCTCAAGCAATACAAATTAATGCTCAACAGCAAAGAAAAGGCTGTTTTGTAATTTTACCAGATTGTTTGAAACTGCAGGAAGGCACTGAAATATGTAAAATTGTGCTCTGATTCCATGTCATTCTCACACAAACGTGCACCCAAATCAGCATCTCTCCCACCATGCCTAGGCTCATCTGCTAATGTTACCTTTCCACCATCACAGAGCCAATTAGGATGGAAATGAAAGCCAGTGCACACCAGCTACCAGGCTCTGCTACCTCAGAATCCCTGAGCACCCCACATTGCCCACCCCACCTCAAAATCTGAGTCCTGGGCCTCTGACGCTATAATCCCAGACTTTCTTTGCTCCACACCTTCAATATAGGAGACCCCAATATCATGTTTTATATATATATATCTCTTGAAGCCTTAAATCCTTTTCACCGCTCCATAATACTTAGGAAATGACTAGAATAAGTGCTTGCCTTTTTAACAGGAGCACACGTGAGGATTCACCGCTGGGGAGAGCCCAGGGGCTGTGAACAGATGTGTCCTTAGGTCAATTCAAACCCCATTGCCATTGACCACCGCGACTCGCCGCCTCCCTGACAGGAGCAGACATACGAAGCTACATCTATTACAGCAAACGAGACAAGGTCAGGGCACAGGATCAACCTCCAGCACAAAATTATGCATACTTTTAAGCTACTCTTGGGCTATCTGTCACAGTCAGTCCACAACAAGCAGCCTCCCAGACGCTGATCAGACCTGCGTGGGCCAAAGGACCCTTCCCAGGACATAGACTGGGTTTGGTCACCCTATTTTGGAGAAGAAAATCCAAGCATGGGAACACAAGTATGCTAGGCTGTGTCTCAGGGCTGGTGAATGTCTTCTGTCCCGTGTTACGACGATGACACAGCCAAAAAGCCTTGGGCTCTTCTGCAACCTCTCATCTGAAAATGTCACCTCACTGTAGAGTTTGCCTCATGACAGGGCACCACCAAGAGTGGGAGTCATCCAGCCGCATTATAACAAACAGAGAAGGGGACAGAGATAATGGAAGGAGGAATGCTGCCTTCCCTATGGAAAGCAGACACCCAGGCTGTGCACCATGAGCTCTAGCAGCTGACAAGAGCATGGCCCCTTGAGCACCATCCTACTGCTTTGACTGGAGATCAGCTGGTGGCTGCACCGCTCCTGGCTGAGGGCAAAGCCTTGCTCACCCTCAGGACAGTCCTGGAAGAGCTGTAACAAATCTCCCTCACGCGTCCCCCTGCACAGCAAAGTAACACCTTGTCATCTTCAGTGCCCGACGTGTTTTTACATACCATTTACAGTCTCTTTGTAGTATTGGGAAGAAAGAGGAGGTCTTTTCATGGACTGCAGAAGCAGAGAGCATTGCTGCTGTGATGGCTCATGTGGGATGTGGGTGTACAGCGGCTGGAGAAAGCGAAAGGCACAGTGGGAAGAGTTGAGTGTGCCACCCCATCTGTGGTTGGACACCAGCCTCCATGTCACCAAACATCCTGCTGGACCAAGGGCCTGGGTGATCCAACATGCAGACTCGCATCCCTCTCTGACAGTCACCTCATCGCACCTCCGCCATGTGCTGGGCTCAGAAAGCCCCTGCGAGCTGCGTTTGCCTGTGGGACGTGCTCAAGGAAAAGGCACGAGAAAGAGTGATGGGGAGAGGAGGGATTGAGAGAGAGCAAGAGGCCCCCTGGGTGTCCTGCCCATGGCTGTGGGGTGGAGCAGACACCGACCCAAGAGGGTTGTGTCCATTGGGAGTGGCCCAGGGACAAGCTGGCATGTGGAAAGGAAAGCAGCAAGCAGGCCTGTGGGGGATTTTGGTGGAGTGCTTGCTCGGGGAGCAGGGTGGCAGGACCACAGGACATCTGTGGGGAGGAGAGCTGCCTGGCAGCCCTCACAGTGGGGTGGATGGGGCAGATGTAACGACGGGGTATGTCTGTGGGGACATCCTGGCTCTAGTGTCTCCTCCTGCCATCCAGACTGGCCAGACTGGGTAAAAGAGCCGTGCTGAGAGATTTTCAGTGTGCTGTCTGTCACCATGGAAACCCTTTTCCCAGCATCCCAGCGGGCCAGGGATGCCACAGGAGAGGACCATCCCCTGGGGAGGGCACGGGGCAGGAGTACCGGAGAAGGGGTGACCCTGGCCCTCAGGACTCTGCAAATAGGACAGGATCAGGATCAGGACACCTCAGCCCTGGGGAACTGAGTTGATCCCTGCATTAGCCACGGCTCGTAGCGGGAAGGCTGGGCAGCCTCTGAAGAGCCTGAAAGGCCTAATCGTGGCCTTCCAGTCCCTAAAGGGGACCTACAGGAAAGTTGGCGAGAGGCTGTTTCTTAGGGAGTGTAGTGACAGGCCAAGGGGAAATGGGTTTAAACTAAAAGAGGGGGGATTTAGATTAGACATTAGGAAGAAATCCTTCCCTGGGAGGGGGCTGAGGCCCTGGCACAGGGTGCCCCGAGAAGCTGTGGCTGCCCCTGGCTCCCTGGCAGTGCCCAAGGCCAGGTTGGATGGGGCTTTGGGCAGCCTGGGCTGGTGGGGGGTGTCCCTGCCCATGGCAGGGGGTTGGAACTAGATGGGCTTTGAGGTCCCTTCCAACCCAAACCATTCTATGATTCTATGAAAGGGCATCCTGAAAGACAGGAGGTGGAAAGGTGTCAATCTGGGATGCTGCCATCTGAGAAAAGGTCAGAAAAAAAGGTGGTTCACTCTAGAGTTACCCATCATGGAGTATCTGCTCCCGGAGACAGATGACTAGGAGACCTCTGGCTCAGGTCAGCCAGAGCAGGGGTGAAGACAAGGCAAGCAGTACAGTTAAAATACCCAGATAAAATATCCTGCTTAGCACTGCATCATGTGCATCCATGTCAGCTGTCCTCAAGCATCTGCCCATCATGGTGCCCTCCTGAGGGCAGCTGGACTCTTCTGCCCACCCCACGCTCCAGCCAACATTGGCCTGGGCACAGAAAAAAAACCCAAAACACAAAACCTGAAGGTTGTTCAGAGGGAGCAGTACAAACCCCCATCTTTCATCTCCAAGGAAGGTGATGAAGGAAGAATGGACCCATGGTCCACACCCCATGTTCAGTCTCTCTCCCCTCTGACACCTCAGCCAGCTGATGTAAGTCCTTGCAGGACCAGGTCTGCAGGAAAAGGACTCTTGGGGCAACAGCATTGTCTTTTGGAGGTGCTGGAGAAATGCTGGGAGGTGGTAAAGCCCACCTTAAACCACGCACAGGGTTTTAGACTGGTACTCAGTAGTCCTCAAGGGAAACTGAGCCCACACTTGAGCAGGATTCGCATTTCGTAGGTGTTCGGCAGCTTTTTCGACGTGTTTCGGAGGTTTTTTCGTTTGTTTTCTTCTGCACAGTATTTATTGTGTGTTTGCTGCTGTGTTTTACCAAACTGCAAAAAATATGTAAACAGCAAATGATCAAAGCAATATATCTTTTATATCTAAAAGCAGGCAAGCCAGATGGAGTTAATTAATGAAGATGTTTAGCAAGACTGGAGTTTAGCTCATATGCAAACAGGTTGTTCCCAGAAGCATCAATCTAATCCAATAAACAATTTGTGGGGGTGTAAGAAACGCTGCTTTGTTCCTTCCTTTCCATCACAAAGAGCTGAGCAAAACTTTTGTTGTTGCTATTTAATCCTGATGAGAGGTTTTGAATTAACAGCACCAAAAGGTAATTCTCTGCCTGCACTGGAAACATCCTCGTTTGCATGTCTCGATCCTGTTGCTTAAGACAAAAGACCACTCGAGTATCCAAAACCAAAATTCAATGCTCAGCCTCTTTTCTGAGACTGCCAACAAGGGAGCTAATTATGCCCAACAGTAACGACGTGGCCATCGCTGCACAGCAGACTGCATCCAGCCAAGATCCCTGTTCTCTATCAGATGACAATTCAGGATGTTATGTCAGATTTTATTTTTATTCTACAAGATATTACAGACATAAAATGTTATAATGCCCCAAGTGACAACCCGTTCAATCACTCTGCGCTGTGATCCACCCTATAACTCAGATTTACAGGCCAGCTTTATGCCACAGATTATTGATCGATTATCTGGCTCAGGCTGCTGCACTCTGTGATGCCAACCCCTGCTTGGCCAGCAAGAAAAGAGGAGCCAACAGCCTCTGGCAGGACAGCATGGACATAAGCAGACCCACACATGGGCATCTGCAGTTCCTAGGGGCTGCACTGGTGGGGTCCCATCACTGTCAGCACCTACCAGCAGAGAGAAGAGAGAGGTGCCTACGCTGTCTGGAGAGGAAGAGATGTCTCCGTTTTTATTTCAGTCCATCAGCTGCAGGACAGGACACGGGGACAGTGATTCAGGTCTTATTAATGGGTCAAGCACCCCATTTCTGCTTTTGAAACAGAGGAGGAAAATGGGTGGTCACCATGCCCAGGCATCTCTGCTGGTCTGCGCCTGTCCCAGCAGCTGTGGTTCAGAGGTGGGTCTCATGAGGATTTGGTTCCTGGGATGGTCACAGAGGTGGCTACAGCTCCAATCATCACACGTGGCAGCAGGAGGGATCAAGACCTCACACCTCCTGTTGGTGAGAAGCCCCAGGGCAGCTCTTGTGGCAGTACGCCCCTTCAGCTTGCATGGCTTTTACCTCCCCTTCTTTCCCCTGTTACACTGAATATGAAGACTTTTGAAGTCTGCCTGTTGCGTGGGGTGGAGAGATGGGATTTGTTTTTAGCCAAGGCTGGCTGAACAAATGCAGGTAGCAATGCACACAGCAGAGCTTGGAAAGCTCCCTCAAGTGGGCATCTTCTTCTGACCTTGGGACTACAGAGGGTCCCTTCACCTTGGTGGAGCAGCGACGTAAAGAGCTGGTTACAGTCCTCACCAATCCCTTCTTGGCGATGGTGAGAGGAGCAGCTTTGGAGATAGCAATACAAAACTTCAACTGCAAAATACACACAAGCCCACCAAATTGTTCCTTTCCTCCACCTTTTCTGCAAAAAAAAAAGGGGGGGGGGGGGGCAGGGAGATAAAGATAAGAGACACCGTTCTTCAGCCACTGACCATTCCCACTTCACCACGCCACGGTCAGAGACCCATTAAACTTGGCCCTTGTGCAGCAGCTTACATGTGGCAGAGGATTCAGAGAACTTTATCCAGGAGAAAGCCTTATATTTGGTGTTTCTCCTTGCAATGTTTATTATAAACCTGTTTGTTTTGAGGGAAGATTGCTCAGTAACCCCGAGGTGCTGGCATCTGTCAGCTACTGTGGTCACACCAGGCTTTTGAGAGATGGTGGAGACACAGAGACAAATCCAGGAAAAGAAAACATGAGGATAACTTCATTTTATGGTGGTACAACTCCCTCTCATCACCTATAGCTGAGAGTCCTTGAGTCAATGCTGCTTCTTCCTCCAGCTTCCCCTCCAGCCCATCAAACACACACTTTGAAGGAGTTTGAATACTTCTCTTCCAGCCACGAGTCATTTATCTTCATGTCCCTCCAGACTCCGAGCTCAGAAAAAAACCCGGTGAGGATACACAGAAACAGATTTCAGACTTTCTCCACATAAAAATAAAGAAATACGCTTTTTCCTTCAGCGAGGACCTGGTCTGGTTTTCCCCCGTGGGATGGAAAACAGCAGAGAAGAAAGAGTAGAGTTTAAGGAGAGATGGGCATATGCGCGCATGACTGTGCGTGTGTGTCCCTTGCTGAACGGCAGCTGTAACTCCAGGAACCAACCATCCGTCCTCAACTTTCAGCTGATCATAGAATCATTAAGGTTGGAAGAGACCTCCAGGATCATCCAGTCCAACCATCCCCTCACCACCTATTAACCACTAACCCATGTCCCTCAGTACCACATCCAACCTGTCCTTAAACACCCTCAAGGACGGTGACTCCCCCACCTCCCTGGGCAACTCATTCCAAGGCCCGACCACCCTTTCCCAGAAGAAATTTCTCCTCATCTCCAACCTAAACAATGGGACACTTCAGACCCGAAATGGCATGAGATTTGCCCGCGTTAGCCTCACACTTACTGTGGCTAGTGGGAAGGTCAAAAGTGTTTTAAAAACCACTTATGTCCTGTCTGTGCTGCAGAGCAGACATCTCCACAGCTTCCTCAAGCTGCAGCAAGCTTTCGAACCAAATGGATCAATAATAGCTTTTAAAAATTATCATCAAGAAATGAAAGGTTTGGCATTGCACATCCACTTAGGTAGCCGTAACTACAGCAAATTAACATGAGACTGAAGTCGGTCCCAAACGAAGGCACGACTCTGAGACTCTGGAGCCTGAAATGGCCTTTACGATGTAAATTTATATTAAGTATCAGCACTCTTTTGTGTTTCCTTCTTTAGGGTTTTACTTTCAGTTGGCTTCTTTCCGAGTCTATTGTAACAGGAGATTTCCTAGGCGTGGGGACCAAGCCAGTCAGTCACGTTTCTGTGTAAGGTTTCTGAGGATGCTGGTGGTCGTCTGAAACTACAGACAAGGTCTATTGAACAGAGGTGAGTGTGCTCAGGGTTTGGGTTGGCAATTGCTCCGACTTCCTAGCCTGGGCACTGTGGTTCCTGTCGGTATGACCCAGATGGGGTCTGATGGGCTTTTTGGTTCCTAAACAGCCACTTTTTATGGCCTTCACAAAACAAGAGAAAGCACCGGAACTCCAGCTCCAGTTTCCCAGCCTTGCTCCATCCCCATTTGCCGTAACCCCCGTGATGAGCCTCACTTCCCCATCCCTCCAGTGGCTCCCCGCAGAGGTTGGGTGGAGGAAACCACTGAACACAGCCACCGACGAAAGAGAGATTTGAAACAGGCCTAAACACTCTACAGTATCTGCCAGACATCACATCCAGACCTTAATTTCTCCTGGACCAAGGTGCCTACAGAAGCGGTCGCAGTGGTAACCCCTGATTCGGCATGGGGAGCTCAGGCACTTTATTCTCCAGCCCATGGCCACCAGCCATGCACCAAAACCCAGCAAAGCTTTCCAGCAGCAAAACGTTATCTGCAAAACGCCACGGCCCTTTGCCAAACCTCTTCTCCTCCATCCAGCTCTGGCCTGTTACAGCAAAACCCAAATGTACGCAAGAGCAAAGACCAGCCCCATGGAGTAACGCAAGAGCTGCAGACCCGTTGCCAAATATACACTTCACATCAGAACAATAAAGGACTTGTTTTAATTTCATTACTGGGAGGAAAAACATCACGCTGTCCATGCAGAGAGCTAAGGCCTGGGATGCCTGCTTTGTGCTCTTGCTTCTCCTGTTGCTGCTGCGGAAGCACAAATAGCAAGAGGCTCATGAATTGCATCAAAAGTTGGTCGAATCCCCATCCACAAAAGTAATGAGGTGTCAAACACCCATCGACTTCAGTGGCACAGAGGTACCCAAAGCGTTTCAGAGGATCTGGGTCTGGCCGTGTCAGGATCTCTGTAAAAGGAGGGGGTGACTGTGCTACCTGTGTACTGTTACCATGAGCCTTGGACACTCGAGAATACTGCACATGGCCACCACCTCCTGGCTGCTTCACCACTGAAGGACATGGAGCTGCTGGAGCAAGTCTAGAGGCTGCAAAGATGATCAGAGGGCTGGAGCTCCTCTGCTCTGGAGACAGGCTGAGGGAGTTGGGCTTGTCCAACCTGGAGNGCAATCCTTCCCTGGGAGGGTGCTGAGGCCCTGGCACAGGGTGCCCCGAGAAGCTCTGGCTGCCCCTGGCTCCCTGGCAGTGCCCAAGGCCAGGTTGGATGGGGCTTTGGGCAGCCTGGGCTGGTGGGGGGTGTCCCTGCCCATGGCAGGGGGTGGGAACTAGATAGGCTATGAGGTCCCTTCCCAGCCAAACCGCTCTGTGATTCTGTGATTCTGATTAAGCTGTGGGTATGAAAACTTTGTGAAAGGATCTTCAAAGGATTTTTGGTGCATCTTGATCATTTTCCTCAATGCAAAGCAAGGGAAATCCAGAGCTAATGCTACCCCAGCTGCTGTGATGGATGCAGACCACCAACTGCCTTGCTCCCAGAGGTCAGCAGGATGAGGCAAAGATCCTGGAGTGAGACGGGAGCTCACCCACCTCCTTGCTTTAGGTTGTGAGTGAGCCTCTCCTCCCACAGCAAGCACATCCTCCACCCTCCCACCTTCTCCAGCAAACGGCACCCAGGAAAGCAATGAGGGGACAAACACACCACGCTGAGGAGAGGCATAGACAAGTGCTGCCTAAATATAAGATGAAGGCAGCCTCCATGTTTTCATCTGCTCCCTTCTTGCTAGCACACTCCACGCAGCAGAGGCCAAGGTGGGAAGCTAACGAGCCTTGGTCTCCCAAGCGTGTCGCGTTGTCCCTTAGCAGCGGCCCTTCACGCAGAGCACAAAAATCGTGTTTTCCCAGAAGGCTGGGAACGAAGAACTCTCACCCAAAAAACTGCTCCTCTGACGCTTCCTGCGGTAACATCGAAGCCATTTTGGTCCTTGTTGCAGAATCACAAACGCTCTGCAGGGATGCGGGACATTTTAGCATCCCAGGGAGGCAGCAGGGAGCCAGACCGTGGGTCCCCACGTCACCGCATCCCTACCGCTTTTCCTAGGACAGGAACAAAATAAAGAATTTTGATTTTACCAGAGAGACCCTCAGCAAAGGGCGTGAAATGAAAGCGGGTTAGTGAGAATTTCGCTGGCGATATTTCACGCCGCCCCTAGTCTGTTCTTTCCTACTGAGTATTCCCAGCCTGAATATTGAGTAACCCGAGCTTCAAAACACACGTGGAGGTGATGGATTGCTGCTGAATGCAGGCTGAAGTTTTAAGCCAACAATTACTTCTCTCTGAAGACTTTTTCCCCACCATGAACTAGGGAAGAAAACACCTTTGAGTTGTTTTTATGAACAATGCTGTCTTCTGCACAGTAACTGGAATCTTTAAAGGATGCTGGGTTATGAATAGCTCTCATTACTGTGGGAAAAAATGCCCAGTGCCACGTTTGTTGGTATTTTTTGGTACGTGTGCCTATGATATGTGCAGGGGATTAATCACCACTTTTAAAGAGGATCAGAGCTGAAATGATGAACCTCTGAGCAGAAACCCGATTTAAAAATGAAAAAGCCCACTTAGAGCCTGCCTCGGAGTCCAGAGCCCTCTCCTTCCCCCTCCTCTCCTGCGGCAGGGAGGAAATGAGCCTCCCCAGAGGCAGCCGAGATGGACCTCGGCAAAATGAACGTCTCTGTAATCCCGTAAATCAAGTGGGGAGTAACTTCTGCCTGGGGGAAGGGATGGCTTAAGAACCGGAGGCAGAGTCAAGGGGCAAAATTCAGAAGGACGTGGAGGGGTAGAATATCAGGTTGGTGTCTCTGCTGGTTGTTTTTCCATTGCCAGACGTCAAACCTTGTCATGTTGTACACTGCCCTCAAAAAAAAAAAAAAGTAAAAAAAACCCCAACCCAATGATATTAAGCACATTTAATAAAGGTTGGCTCTGCTTGATGAACTTCCCACAGGCAACTTCTGGGGGACCCCCTTGCCTGCCCTCAGCACCTCGCCGTCTGCAGTAGGTGCGCTGCGTTACTACAGGCTGAGATCCAAGGAAGCAAAGGGAGTAGCGCACGATCCCACAGGGCGTCGGGGACAGCAATCACAACACAATTCTTAAATCAAGCGGGGGGAAGCGGTTACTCAGGCGGTGCTGCGTCATACCCGGCGAGCTCAGGGGCAGAGCTGCTGGGCCACTTCAGCTTTCCAATGAACCGCGGGTGTCCCAGGGAGCAGACAGTGACCGCACGCCTGTGCCTCCAGGGCAGATCAAACACAATTCCTTCGCTCGGCTTGTGTAAAGCAAAACTCAAAAAAAGGAGGAGAGTAACACACAGAGCCCGTTCTTGGTGGGTAGATTAAAAACTGCATGCCCACACATTCTCTCCTCCAACACCTACAGAGCATTTTCCAGCCTAACACAGTTATTTCCAGCAGGTTGGGGAAATAGGGGCATGAAAAAGCTGAATGATACACCCAGTGATAACTCAGAATAGAAACCACGTACCCTGATGCCTCAGTGACCTCCACAGAGCACTTGGCAAACATGGGTGGACTAAAAATAATGCTCTGGTTGGTTCAACTCATGACCTCCTGGGGAAGCAAGGTGGGTGAGACCACCTTCTGCACCCCTTGCATGAGACCCACCATGTCATTTTGTTCACTGGGTCCCCTTGGACCTGTAGGAATCTCAAACCTAGCTGGACGGCATAAGGAAGAGGACACAAACCAGCACGAGCTCCGAAAGGCTGACCCCAGGTAGCAGGAGGTGCAATACAGCAAGAAGCACCGTCTCTCCGGGGAACCCTGAGTCACCGAGGTTTGATACACACGGGTTTATTGTGCTATTTGGTTTCTTGGTAACAGCAGACCAAGCTGCAGCAGCAGCAATCAGCTTTGTTCTCAACCCCCAAAAGTGCCACGACGTCAGATTAAAGAGCTTCCATTTAAAGGAGGAAAAAACAACCAACCCCAAACCAAAAAAAAACCCACCCCAACAAGGCGAGACTTGACAGTGATTCATAACGACGCTGCTGCGCAGGCTCCCGAACGGGGGCACTCTCCGTTCAAGGAAAGCGCACGGCGCCCTGAGTGGATGGTCCTGCTGGACTCCGTGCCACAAAGGCAGCGCGCCCGGGCCGATGGGCACATCCCAGAACGCGCACCGCTGACGGTACCGTTAGCAGCAGCCGCACACTACCCGTTCTTGAGAGCCTGAAGTGGATTCACCACCATCTCTTCTTTTTCCCGGCTATTTAATATTCTCTTGCTGTTGACGTCCTGCCTCTCTGCCGCCTCCTCGCTTCTGCAGCTTTCCCCCAAACCTGCGAGAACAGGTAACGCAGGTGCACGTTCGCTGCGGCACTCCCTCGCTGCTCCTCCGAGACGGCAAACTGGGACCGAAGGACAGGAGCTGGGAGATTTCCTTCCCATTTGGTGCCAAAGGAAGAAGGGTTTTCCCTACCAAGTCAGTGTGTTGCCACCTAGCTGAATCCACCAGCCGGGAGCGTCTTTGCGAGCTTGGAAATCAAGCTGGGGAAACGCAGAGATGACACCACCTCCGCAGAGGGGACAGGCTCCTCCAGGGTGTGCGCCCAGCCCCAACAGGCACCGCTGGCTTTAAGGACATCCCAAGCACTGTTGAAGACAAGTGACATCAGCAACATCTCGGAAAGGGTGGTCAGGCCTTGGAGCGGGTTGCCCAGGGAGGTGGTGGAGTCACCGTCCCTGGGGGTGTCTAAGGACAGGTTGGATGTGGTACTTAGGGGCATGGTTTAGTGGGGAATAGGTGGCGGGGGGATGGTTGGACTGGATGATCCTGGAGGTCTCTTCCAACCTTAATGATTCTATGATTCTTGTCTATGATCTGCTCCAGCCCACGTGTCCCACGCTCGGCATTTCTCCAGCGCTTCACGTTGGTCCTAATAACAGCAACAAGATCGGCTCCTACGGTGTAAAACCACTGACAGTTACATGCTCTGCTCCTTCCGCGTCTTCTGTGCTCCTGGAGCTGTATCTGGGTCTTGTTCACAGACTTCACCCTGCAAAGCTCATTTTTTTCAGGCAAAAGCAGAGATTTTCATTTGTTTGCCTCGTTCCCGGAGCAGGAACCTTAAGCAAAAAAAAAAGAAGAGATCACGAGACCTTCCCCTACCCATAAGCGCTCACCTGCCATCAGTCAGACCTCACTCAGCTCTGCAAACACCTCCCTCATAAAACAGCAGGCCCCGCTATTTAAAGGCAGCTGCGGTGGAATATAGATTTCTTGTTTGCTTGCTGTTTGGGAAGAGTCAGATTAGAAGACATTCAAGCTGACTTTGACCTTTTCAAAACAGCCCGAGTGTTAATAATATTAAAACTGAGAGGGGGGAAAAATCCTCACTACCTGACGTAAGGAACAGGGGAGAGAGCCAGTAAATTCTCATGGGCAACATAGCAAAAATGGTTCTAGGCCATTAACGGGTCTCCAGCAACTCATCTCCTTGCCCCACACTATACTTAGAATCACAGAACCAGAGAACCATTAAGGTTGGAAGAGACCTCAAGGATCATCCAGTCCAACCATCCCCCCACCACCTATTACCCACTAAACCATGTCCCTCAGTACCACATCCAACCTGTCCTTAAACACTCCCAAGGACGGTGACTCCACCACCTCCCTGGGCAACCCGTTCCAAGGCCCGACCACCCTTTCCCAGAAGAAATTTCTCCTCATCTCCAACCTGAACCTCCTCTGGCGCAACTTGCGGCCATTCCCCCTTGTCCTGTCACTGGTTATCTGCGAGAAGAGGCCAACCCCCAGCTCACCACAACCCCCTTTCAGGGAGTTGTAGAGGGCAATAAGGTCTGCCCTGAGCCTCCTCTTCTCCGGACTAAACAGTCCCGGTTTTCTCAGCCGCTCCACATCAGACCTGTGCTCCAGACCATTCACCAGTTTCGTTGCCCTTCTCTGGACACGCTCCAGGGCCTCGATGTCTTTCTTGTGGTGAGGGGCCCAAAACTGGACGCAGCACTCGAGGTGTGGCCTCACCAGGGCTGAGTGCAGGGGGACGATCACCTCCCTGCTCCTGCTGGCCACCCCATCCCTGACACAAGCCAGGATGCCGTTGGCCTTCTCTCTCTAAACTCTTTGCAGAACTAAACCACTACACCACAGTCAAACCAACCTCTAAACAACTTTGCAAGGAGATGTCCTGGTTTAGCGAATGTGAGAACACTTCCTTGGTTTCGGATTTTACGGAGGAGCAGAGCAGTGAACTCCAACATTTGCCAAGTTCCCTCCAGCCTTGCTATTTCTATGAAAGCAACAGATGAACACGAAGAAGAACCTGCTTGGCTTGCAGTTCGCTTGGGAATCTGATCTGCTACTTGCAGCTCCAACACCACCTCCCAAATGAGCACTTGCAGTTTGATCTGTGCAGCCACCCTCGCTTTGGGATACCGGGGACAGCTGCTCTGCCCCCATCCACCCACAGGACTTGCAAAGGAGCGAGGGACAGTTTTCCTGCGTAGCGTGGTCAGAAAATTACTGTGGGTTCACATGACAGCTGGACAGAAAAAACCTACCTCCGCTTGCTGACCTGCACCCCAACCTGGCAGAAATGCCTCCATTAAACCAGCAAGGCAACCCATGGGATGTGGAGGACCTACCACAAGGAGTGGTGGAACAACCCCATCTCCCAAGAGCAGCAATCCATGGGGACACCTTGCAGTGGTTACCCAAAGGGTGCCCCCAGCAGCCTTAGCGGTATGTAAAATCTTTGTAATAAATGCATCACCACGGGGCTATCTGCTGCCTTAGGTCCTCTCCTGACTACGGCACAAGAACTTTTGGATGTCAGTGGAAGGTGGTTCAAAAGTTTTTGGGCAGAAGAGCTCTGACAAAGGGATCTCTTAGGGGTTTTTTCCCTCCGAACCATCCCGTTCCCAGCAGTGTCAGATGCTGCTTCCCACGCAGGAGGGAGAAGGGTTAACCCGGTGGGGGGGCTGCTGCAGCACTGCCATTCAAGGTGCTCCCTCCAGCACCATGGCTGAGTGTTCTCTTCCCAGCAGTTACTGGCTGGAGAGAGAATCAAACTAATTACCTTAGTAATTACCAAACTAATTACCTCTCTAATTACCGAGTGTCTTTGTTCACATGGAGCTGACATCCTTGCACAGGAGCCGTGGCTCAGAGCCCCATGCTCCCTGAGAACCTGCCTGGCTCTTTCACAGTGACTTGAAGACCCAGATCTTCTTCACACCACGGTCCTCCTCACGCCGTATTCAGGATATCTCCCTCTTCCTCAGGGAGGGGGAGATGCCAATGAAGCTCCTTGGCTGGTGAGTGCAGGTTCGCACTGCAGGGACCATTTTGCTGCCAGGCAGACTATGGAAGGGCACAGCACCTTTGCTGAACATAGGTTTCTCTGGTGGGAATATCCTCAGCAATGTGCTGTGGGATCACCACCACCCTGATGATGAAACGTACTTTCCTCCAGGCGCTACTTGATAACCGCTCCGATAAGAACAGCAGCTGAGAGCAAACAGGAAGGTGACCTGAGATGACAGACGTTCCTCTCCAACACAGAGTTGAAAACAGCAGGGTGTTCACCCAGCAAAACCCCACACGAACATCACTGTCAACTTACCCCACCTCCCCAAGCTTACTTCCTCTTAATTTTCCAGACCTCTACTTTCCACTTGCCATGGGATCTCAAGAGCCAGGGTCTGGCAGTCACTCGCCTCTCTCCTGAACTTCAATGTGACAGTGGGTACTTACCCCTGAACACAGCCCCCGGCTCTTTAAGGGAGAATTGTCGTCTTTAAAACATGAAAACAAATAGGTTCATTAATGCTGATCATGACTTGTGCATCATTTTGTATGTAGAGATGTTAGAGCCTGAACACAGGAAGGATTCTCATGGCTGTAGGATGGATGCCCACCTTGAAAACGCTCTCTCTTGCTCTCTTTCCATGGTCTCTTGCCTTGTGTCTTCAGCCATCTTCCAAAACGCAGTGTCAGCTCAACACAAACATTTGCAAATTATGAATGGAGCACCTTGCAAAATTCACTCCTGCAGCCATTTGCCCGCAGGTGAGAAGACACCGAAATCTAAATTGATGAAAAGCTCAACATGAGCCAACAATGTGTGCTTGCAGCCCAAAACGCCTGGGGTCCCCAGCAAAAGGACATGAAGCTCTTTGAGACAGTCTGGAGGAGGCCACAATGATGATCCAAGGGCTGGAGTCCCTCTGCTCTGGAGACAGGCTGAGGGAGTTGGGCTTGTCCAGCCTGGAGAAGAGAAGGCTGCGGGGAGCCCTTGGAGCCCCTGGCAGTGCCTGCAGGGGCTGCAGGAAAGCTGGAGAGGGGCTGGTTGCAGGGCAGGGGGGGCCAGGCCAAGGGGAAGGGCCTGAAGCTGCAGGAGGGGAGCTGGAGCTGAGCTGGGAGGCAGCAATCCTTCCCTGGGAGGGTGCTGAGGCCCTGGTACAGGGTGCCCCGAGAAGCTGTGGCTGCCCCTGGCTCCCTGGCAGTGCCCAAGGCCAGGTTGGATGGGGCTTTGGGCAGCCTGGGCTGGTGGGGGGTGTCCCTGCCCATGGCAGGTAGTTGGGACTAGGTGGGCTTTGAGGTCCCTTCTAACCCCAATCACTCTGTGATTCTATATCCTTATCTGATTTCGAGTGGCAACACCCATTTCTGGACCAAACAGGCTGTGCCATGGGCGGGCGAGCTGCAGTGGGTTATCAACTGGCACAGGACAAACGCCTGATGATTTCTGGGTCCTGTAAATGAGATTCAGCATGAGGACAAATGACGTAGCCCTAGCTTTCTCTGCCCCTGCTATTTGGGAAGGACGGCTGCCTCGCTCTCTCCAGCGGTACCTACCGTCATGAACGGCTGCTTTTGGTGAGGGATCTCTAGGTGCTCATGGAATATAAAGATGCATACAAAGAAAACACTAGAAATAAATGGTTTGCCTTGCTCAAACCCAATCTGCATTTTCAGCTGGAGGAAAGACCTTGCAACAGTTTGCAGAGAAGAATATAGTCTAGAATTTCTATTATTTTGGAAAGGAAAACAAGGATAGAAAACAGAAAGATTCCCCTTCCTATCGCTCCTTCAGCTTGAGGGATGGCATGTAACTCCAACAGTCGAAGTCCACCCGACACCATTTGAAAGAGTCTGACACTGCTAAATTACACGAGAGTAGGATAGCAGTGATTATTTTGACACCACCGAAAGACTTGTGACTTGTTCCACAGACACTGAGCAAAGAACAATGACAAGCTTTGGTTCAGCTGTTACAATACTGCTTCTCCATTTAACACCCCACCTAAAACTGCCCTTTGGTTACAGCCGATCAGAGCTTGTGAATGACCAACAAGAAATCTGAAATCATTCTCTACCGTGGGCAGAGTGTCATGCCTTCATCTGTCACCCCTAGAGAATACCATCCCTGTCATCCCTTTGGAGATCAGGGTCCATTAAGCCGAGTTCAAACTCTCAGTTTGGCAGTGAGCAATCTTAGAGAGATCTGGTTATTTCTGAGAAGGAGGGAGACCTCCCCACAGGTTTTCCATTCTAAAAAAAAAAAAGAGAAAAATGGGAAACACCAAAGATCTTCAGTCTTGAAATGCAGCTACAAGGTTAAGTCTTGGCTGGAAGAACATCGTCCAGAACAGACCAGGCCCAGCACTTTTTCCCCTTCCCCCCAGTACCATAAACGGTAAGTGGCAGCCACACACTCCTCTTGCTTGTGCTTCCTCAGCTCCTATGAGCCTTCCTTTTTTATTATTATTTTTTAAATACCAGGAGTCCAAACAAAAGATGGCAAATGTCTCTATTTTAGGCAGACCTACTGCCTCCTTGAGCAGAAATGTCAAATATCACCTCTCAACTCTGCCTGCAAAAGAATAGTGTCCTGCTTGATGTCCATACCAGCAAGTGGGGAGAAGGAATGATGAAAGGACTGGGATGAAGATCCTTCACTTGGAAACTGAAGCTCTCTCCAGAAACGTTCACAACTGCTCCTTTACTTTAAAGGCAAAAGTTGTCCACAACGTGGATTTAAAGTCCACGTCCTGTTTGCCGCAATCAGCATCCCTCAAGCTCAAGCAACACATGCTAGAGACGCTGCTACTGATGGTACAGAAGATGTTTAAAGAACACAACATCTCAAATGAAGCCCAAAACACAGTTGGAACAAAGCAAGCAAGACTGACTCCCATTGCTCAAGGCTGTCAGGATGGGAAACCAATAAACATTTGGCAATAACAGAGACCTTCCTTCCCGACATAGCTCTTCTGATTTTACAGAATCATCTGGCCTTAAAAATGTCTGCTGTTCCTCTACGCTGCATTTTGCTGCCAATTCTAAGTCTGGCAAGGATGGATCTGCCAACTTCTTGGCTCTCTGTTACAAAAGAGAACATAATAAAGGAGAATTTGTGAGTTAGCTGATTTGTAAACACTACAGCAAGTCACCACGTAAACATGTCGCTTATGTCCCTATTATTTCTCTCAAGCAGTTTACCTGGCACCTGAGGCTGAACTCCAGATCTTCCTCTCCTACTGATATTAAGAGTTGCTTCACATGTAAAAAAGGCTCTTTTTGTAGCATCACGAAAAAAGAAGAACCACCTTAATTAAACAGTACTCACAAAAGCATCTTGATAATTAGGAGAGTCACCGGTAATATTTTGAATACAAATGAGATCTGCAGGTGCACTCCCAGTTGTACAGTAGGATGCAGTTCAAACGTAGCCAATTAGAGAAAGAGAACAGGTAAATAAATAGCAGAAGGCTCTAGACACACTGCTCATTTGACACCGTTACTATTACTGTTGTGTAAAAAGCTTTTCTGAGATCGCTCGGTAAGATGAATGCGGCAGTTGTTGTCTGAACAAAAACAATTAAATGAACCCTGGTAGTCGCAGAAAGATGGTTTGCAGGTTTGGGCACCGCACGCCCTTTCATTCACAAGTACTTTCCAAGAAAGGAAACTCTGGTGGCGCATGAATCACAGCACACCATCACATGGGATCCTTTTAGGTCGCTGTGATGGAAAACAGTCACATGTAAGTCCGGTCCCTGAAAGCGAGGTTGGTTATGTATAAAAGTCTATGCTTTAAAGCTTCAGCAATAACATCTGCTGGAGAAACACGATTGACGCAGCAGAGGGAACACCATCCGCCTCTGAGAAGTGGAAAGAGAGACAGACTGAAACATCAATCTTGTGCATAAAATATATTTATTGTTGGTACAGAGCGAGGCATAGTCGTCAGTACTTGATAGGAGTGAGGAGCACAACAGAATCGTTTCACGTAAATAAAGGCCATGTTACATCTGAAGTGTTGGATCATTAACACCATTCCAGCAGAAGGCCTGGAGAGAGACTTCATTAAGTTACACAATTGGTGACATAAGTTAAAACACAAATTACATCATTACACGCTGTAAGGAAAACTTTAATACGAGGAACGAATACAGGCTGTACAGTGAGGAGCAGCGGCTGACTGGCTCGCCAAGTACCGCCACGTCCCGGCACACCAAGCGTTACAGATCTGTGCCTTTGACAGCGAGAAGTTTTTCAGGAGATTCTACAATGAAATAGCAGCATTTGAAGGATATTTCCCCGTTCTAAGGTCAGTGAAAGGTTCTTTTCTTCTCCTTCCTTCAATCACCAATAAGTGGATTTTACTAAGACTGAACAGTATCTTCGGATGTATGATTTCTGATGTAATAAGATACAGGTCTTGGCTTTTCAAATGGTCACGCTGATTGAGCCGTGATGGCTGCAGCTCTTGAAATGGCTCTTCCAGTTCTTCTCTTTATTGGTCTGCCCTGTAAATGGGCTGTCATATCATTCTTGGGAAAAAATGCTCTTCTGCTGAAATTAGAGTTGATGGTCTTGTGCTTGATTTGGACAATGCCTTTATCCTCCTCTCCCAAGCATGCTTTGCTAAGAAAGTGGTCAGGGGGAGGGGAAGGGAGAAAGAGAAACACATATTTCAATAACTCGGAGTTATTCCAGAGAAGTCTGGCTACAATTCCTACTTTGGAATTGCAATGTTTTAAATTAAAATATAGAAAAAGAAACATTGTCAACATGCACATCATCGCAGAGACAAGTCACAGAGGCAGAACGAAACTATTTGAGGACTCAACAACGAGCCATTTGGAGGCCTGAAGAGTTGCAGTAAAGATTCCTTTTCATCCATCCTGATGCTATCACGGCTCTAGTCATGCTAAGGCTGTTAAGGAAATTAAAACGTCTGACCTTACAATAAGATAAATCCCCTTCCCAGCAATTACATACTCGAGTAAACATATCCCGAAGTCATACAACACCAAGTGTCTCCCCTACCTACCTCCTTCCTGTGTTCTGAGTCATAATCACAATCTCAATAGTCTGAACATGTTGCACTGACCTTGCGCTTCATTAATCACCTCTTGTGCACAGTCAGGCCACCAAGAGCTCAAAGTATAGATCTGTCAAGTAGTCCAAGAGTTATTCCTCCTGCCACACCAGGGAGCTCTGTCATCAAGGTCTTGACTTGATGGCAGACAGGTCCTGGCCTCTACCATGAAAATGCAGACTTGCAAGGACAGTAGGCAGGGCTCTACAAAGAACTTCCTACTGCCACCATCTAGAAATAAACGCTCCTCACATGTATGGACACTACTTGTCTAGACCAGTAAGGAGAACAGAAAAGTGGGATCTGATAGGACACTGACAGGCTAGGCAGTAAAAAACCATGCTGGAGGCCGTCTGTGTTCACTGCAGGACTACAACATTGACCAAGTTCTTCCCTTCAAAATTCAGATTTTCTGGGGAAGACAGTAATTATGAGTCTCCTTGTGAGAAACGGTAGGAAGGGTTTTGATAATTTTCAGGGTTTATGTCAGGACCATGCCCAAATGTAAACCTTGAAATCTTACGGAAGACCTACAAAGAGCTGATTCAAGGATCTGAGCAGTATCTGGCCAGACAGGGCACATTATCTTGTGAGTTTGGACTGCATTGTCAGGTCAGGGAAGTTAGGGCTCAGGAAAATGAAAAGTAAAGGCGAGGAAAATACTGTTGCCATGTATGTCTTCAACCAAATTCTCACAGTATTTCTAAAAATAACCTGGTGAACCATTCAACCAGATCAAGTTTCTGCAAGGATTAAGCGGTGTACCAAGGAGCAGGACACCGTGCACATGAAAAGACGGTAAATATCCTTGTGATCACAAATATTCTCCAGAATCCACGAGAGAGAAGTATATGCTAACAACATAAAAGAAGTTGGTTTTATGCTCCCCAGGGGCTATTACAAACAAAAATAAGGGAAACTTTTATTAGTTAACAAAATCTCCAATCTCAGTTTGACAGCATCCCCATGGAGATTTCTGTAAAACTGATGAAGGCTACTTTCCCTGGAAGACTCTTTTTTGCAGTGGTATTACAGAAACTTGCTCGAAGCCATGGCTGAGCTGAATATTAACTTTACGTAAATTTAACACTGCGTAAGTTAGTGCAGGAAATTCCCTAAAGATCTGAGAAAAATTGTGTTACTTTTATTTAGTGTCCTAAGGAAAGAAAGCGCAGGTATTTGTTCATCTCAAGCGTATTTCTGCCCACAAAATTTCATCTTCAGACAACTGGAAATGTTCCAGGGCTTGCTCTGGTTTTCTCTACATTTTTGGGGTGTTCTTAGTGTTTTTATTGACTTTTGCCATTTCACATCACCTAAGAAACGAATGTATTTAAAATATTTGCCTTGTGTTTTTTCATGACGCCAGTGTAGGCACGAAGGGAATCTGGTCTGACACTTCCATAATAAACTTCTTTCAATCAAGGTAGTGTCAAATGGTTGCCATAAAAGACAAGTTCTTTTTATTATGTTTCAACTAGGTGTTTCCAGCTATGCTGATTTTACTTATTTTTCCATTAGAGTGGAAGATGGTATCTAGTAAAAATACTGGAGAATGAGATTAAAATAATGGTTTTATTCTGACTAGGATGCATGATTAAGGACCGCTCCATCCTACAAATTAAAGTAATGGTTACGACAAGGCTGAAGAGGCTGAAGGATAACATTTTGTAGCCAGGCTGTCAGACAGCAGCAGCTGTTGGTATCATTCTTTGAAGTATTTTCACATCTCACCTGCCTGCAGAGACCAGCATCCCTCTGAAATTCAATGGTCTAATAGGAAACTATGGCACAGACTTCATTAAGCTATAGCGCAGTTGTGTTTCTGTATAGGAATTAGGACTCCCTGTAGCCCAGGGGAAGGAAGAAAAAGAAAAAAGAAAAAAAAAATGGTATTTTAACAGCCACCTTGTCCATACCAGTGGACAGCGGACCAGGATAAGTGATAAAAATGCCACCGGATAGTCAGTATTAAGGCAGTGACTGATCTGGCTGGTTACTTCAGCAGCGGGAGCACAAATACATGCCACAGACAGTCCGAATATCTTCCCCTTAATGGCTCCATTAAGTAAGTCTTTCTCTCCATTACTATTATAATAAAATGCAAACATTAATAGTAGAGTTTAATTTATCTCACTAGCTTCTCACGACTTTGGGAAAAGATTTAAATCGAAGATACAACAATGTGTCAAACTCCTCTGAATTAACAGCTCTCTGGGCCCTTCTAACAAGGGGAGAAAAGGACAGATAGAGACATGAGATTACAGACAGGATGAGAAATCAGGAGCATATAGAAGAGAGGGTGAGATAATTATAAGCAAGATAGGAAAGAAAGAGGAGTCAATAAATTCAATTTATGAAAGGCACAGAGTGTGCTCAGCCTGAGCACAAGTGCCCAGACTCACCGCCAGGAAATCGGATTAGTTAACTTATTTGGTTTTCAATATCTTGGTCTATTCCCTCTAGCAAATTCTCTTCTTTGTTTCTTGCAACCAGTGTCAGTTAACTTTTTCATTTCTGAATCTGTTATTTATCCCACTCCTCTGTCTTCCAACTAAGTAGGTAATTTTGTAGTATTTTATAACAGCGTTTAGCAATTATTTCAAAGTAACTGTCTGGACTTCTGGGCAATCAGTGAGTAAAAATCATTACCATTACAGCTGCAACACATGGAGGATGAGCTACAGAGGACTGATGTTCATTACGAAAAACAAATGCTCCTGCTTGCAAATATTTCCATCATAAAAGGCTTCTCTTCCTCTGTTATCATAAGAGAGAACCCGCTCTGAATTCTCATCTTGAAGCATGTGTGAAAAGAATAAGAAGCATTTAGGAAACACTTTTAACTACCTGACAGGCTTGGTTGAAGATCTTCAACAAAAAAGGTGTTTAAAAGGGTTCAGAAACCTAATGCTCATATTTATGCATTTCCTGCACCTTCTGAACATGAATTAATTCATCCTCATCACAGCCTTCTGAAGAAGTTGCTATCGGATACAAACTTCAGTTATACCTTAAGCATGTATAACTAATTACATTTTCTAGTTACTTTTAAAAATAATATAGAATTATAACACAGTAAATTACTGTTTCAGATGATGCAAGCCATGGGGAAAATCTAGTCCCCTACACAACAAACTAATATTATTTATTGGCTTTTTTTCTAAAATGTCTCAGAAACACCCAGGGTCCAGGAATTTCAGACTGGATTTTGGAATACAAAAATGAAAAAAAAAAAAATTAGAAAAAATAAATATAAACAACAGTTATTGTTTGTCATAGTAGGAATTAAACAAAAAGAAAAGAAATTCAATTTAAAGAAAAAAAAAATGCAGTTCAAAAGATCATGGAGAACTCTACAGCTTGGAGAAGAAGGGGATAAACGAAATTTGCTGGCTGAAGCCATCGCAGCTACTCTGCCCAAGGGAGGCTCCTGGACAAAGCTGGTTGCACTTCTCATGCCTGGGCGTCTGAGAGTGGCTCAACCATCTTCCCAACATTAATAAAGCATCAGTCGCTTTATGAAAAAAAGCCTCAGGTTGCAAAAAAATTTCTCCTCATGAAAAATCTTCCTGAGCAGGGAGATCTGGTAGGCTGTGGAGTTTTTAAGGGAATGAAGGAGCTCAGGAGCATGGTGGTGCATTAACAGGTGGGCAGGAGGACATGGGGACAAGGGATATATCAAAGGCGGAGATTTTGAGAGGGGCAGGGTGATCTCACTGACTTATTTTTCACCACATGGATCCTCTTTAAAGTTTTCACTGATGATAACTATGTTTAACATCATAAAGTGATTTTAGAGTGTTAACTCCAGCAAGATCTTCAGTAACACCAGAGCAAGACTGCACCAGTGTAACAGCAAAAAAAGGTCACTGAGAATGATTACAGTCCAAGCCTTACTACTTTTCTGTACAGGCAGGATTAACTCGAGTGAAAATGATTATTGACAGGTCTCTGCTAACACATTAGACCATGTGTTTTCGCATGTTCAAATATTAACTCACAGATTTTAGCAGAAACTGAGATCAACAGACTTATTTAAGCACATGCACTACATACATGGTCCATGAGCACATTTCCAACTTAGGAGCACGATGCCAACATACGCATCTCTATATTTGAAAGATATAAGCTGGTGAAAAAGATTAATATTTAGAAATTTCAGCTTCTTTTAACTGGAAGATGTACGTGTTACTATCATTTTCTCTTATGCTGCACCAATAAAGCACAAAGGTTTTAATCTACAATAACAGCCCATACCCTAGAAAACTGGGTGAGAGGAGGGCAAGACCAGGTGAAGGGTGGCATTAGATTTTCAGAGGACGTAACATAAAAGAAATCAAGGCTTCCAACTGGTGAGCAACCTAGTTTGAGACATCCATTCATTTCTCCCATTTATAACAAACAGTACCACGTAGTTTAATCCCCTTCTTCTACTGCTAAAACTGCAGATACCAGGAAACATCTGCCAACAGCAACAGCTACTACACTAAACAATAACTTCCCAAGGGCAAAGATGGAAACCCTAGCATTTAAATAAACTGGAAGTGGACTCCGCAGAGCTTGTGAGAAAATACTGGGAACTGTGCTGCTCTAGCATGTATGAAGGACTAATTGGATAACCTGACAGTCTTCCCCTCTTCACCCCATCATTATTTCAGTAGCAATTGAGTTTCCAACTCACCTGTTTGGCATGATTGACACAACGCAGGTACTGGCTAGCCAGGGCAGAGCAGCTGAGGGTCTCCTGAGCGTGTTGCCGATAACATTGTAGAATTTTATCCTGCAGATCAGCGCAGATTGGATGGGACTCATATCGCCTGGGCAAAGAGAAAAGAACTTTCTGGTTTCCTTCTCAAAAAGATTTCAGCAAAGATGCAACTCTTTTTTTTTTAATTATTTTTTATAAAGAACTAAATAATAGAAGTGAAGAAAAACACTTTAAAATTATAAAGAAAGGTTGTTTCTAGAGCTACTTGGGTTGTAATAAGTGGGTAACATCAGATGCAAACGTCAACATGAGCTGCAGAAGGTTGGCTATTAGGACCACAAGTGTCCTCCTGATCCAGTACTCAGGCTCCAGCTGGCAGAGAAAATTAACATCCAACTTCACATGAGCACACACCTCTACTGAAGATCCCAGCAAAGACTAAGCACGTCTGATCTCACCTACATTAGAAAAACAGTTGCAGAACCACAGGAAAGCTTCATCACTGCCTAGTCCTATGACCACATAATCTTGCTACTTATTAAACAATGCTCCTGCACAAAAGTGAAATCACCCATTGGGCTGACCTCGAGATCATAACAACCCTGCTGCCATCAGCAAATTACACAACCTACTTTTGCTGACTTGATGACAACCTCTATTTTTGGCACCTCCTCCTTCCCATCACCTCAATTCTAATCCCAATGCCAGATGTGCAGGTTATTTAGGAATTTAGCCTATTTTCTTTACTGTACGGATTCATTACTCTTGCCATCTTTTTGGCTGATGCAATATACCTTTTGCCTTCAATGGAAGCCAAAGGAAGGGAAGGTTCTTTAGTCCATCCTGTAAAGGCCAATCTCTTTTGGACAAAAAATTTGTCATGAGTTATTTCATTAATTTATAAAATGTCATACACACTGATAGTGGCACAGAATTAAAATGGGAATACAATACTTTCCTATTTCAAAAGTAAGGGGGGTGGCAAAGTGTTTCAGAGATGAAAAGTCCATTGAAATTTTAAGCTAACTGCACATTTACTTTGTAAGTATTTTTAAAGGTACTTATTTCTATAAGAAACAATCAAATCACAGTTAAACCCTGTCCCCATCAAAGATCAAATATTTCAATGGTAGAAAAAAATCTGACATGAAAATTTAGAAAAACATTTACAGTTCATACGCCTTGAAAACAACCATTTCCTTTACGTGTGTCAACCGTACACTTAACCCAGCTTCCCATTTACTCTACCAGGAAAGCCTGACAGTGCCTGCTCTAACATCTATTCCAGCCCACATTATTTTTAGTTCAATAAGGTCATAAAAAACCCAAGACTCATCAGCAACAGTATCCTTAGATGAATATTCTGTTCCTTCTTATTTTGCTGATTGGCCAAGGCAGATCTGTATTTTACTACAGTAAGAAAGTAAAAGGCGAAGTGCAATTCTGTTCCTTAGGGGAATTGACTTCTTGGCAATCATTAAAGATGTAGTAGCAAAAAAAAAAGGAATGTTAAGTCATCTTGATTTTACAGTATATACCTATATAAAACATCCTCTTGCTCTTTTCATTCATTGCTGTACATCTGTGAAATGCCTAAACCAGAATTTCAATGCAGTCCCAGGTGCTTACACACTTTATGATCTGAAAGTTCAATCTCCTGTAGACTCTTACGGATGAGGATTTTCCCTTAATCCCCCCTCTGCTGATATCAGCAAGCCCTTCAAAAGCACGTTAAACATCAAAATGTATGACCATAAACCGCTGCACACCGACCGATTATGGCAAGGTCTGTATCGGGATGGAGGACGAGAGGAAGCACCACGTAACGCTCTTTGTACACGTAAGACTCACGGTGGTGGTGATTTAGGTTCAGCCAAACCCGAGCTTCATTTTAAATGCTCGAAACTCTGGTCTGGATTGATAAATGACTACAATAGACCATGAGTTAACAAAAAATACACGCAGTAAACCTAGCCGCGCCTTTATTTCCAAGTGATTTTAAAGTGACTTTATAGAGTGTGTCTTACATAAAGGTGAAGAGCGAAGGAAACTGCTGCTGTTCACCTGCTCCATAAATTCTGTAAATGTATTTAAAGGCCTTTCAACGGGGGCACTCCAACCCACATTAAGAAGCTTTTTTCCCTGAGCCATGCCATCAGTGACCAGTTGAAGTCCACGTACTATCCCTCATTGGAATGCTTCAATGGACTCTTTACTTTGCCGACCATACTGCAGCCCTGTAAGACACGTCGTCTCCTGCCCTGCAGTTACCTGTTTTCATACTACGACTTTTCGCTGGTGATTTTTCAAAGCACTTGTCCTTCCAGGCACTGCAGACCCAATGCAGGTCAATGCGAATAGGGCCACGTCCTTCAAGTCAACAAAGCCCATTTTCTTGGATTAATTTGTTGAAGGAGAGCACCGTCTCCGTATTGATCTGATGTGCTTGTTACGCTACCCTAATGCACTATTTGCACTTTTGGGAAAATGCTAAATGAGATTACTGTCTAACATTAGATGGCCATAAACCACGTGCTGCAGGATCTTCTGTTCAGGAAAGAAGGCTGCAATGTGCATTATGGTAACCCCACCGAAGGGTTCGCGATTGATTTCTGTTTGGTGATGGATGACAGGACTCCCAGATGGATGGTCAGAAACAGCCAACAGCAAGGAAACTCCTCAACAGGGCAATGAAATATCTCTCTAACAGAGAACTTCTCTGCAGTTCCTATAAATGAGGGTCATTTTACAGAATCATTTAAGGGGCTGTAGGGTTTGAGTGAAGAAAAAGCTTGTGCAAAACCAGGAATTATGTGAAATATGTAGTGAAAACACGGAGGTTTTAAAGCTCTGAATGGATAAAGCAACCTGGTCTGCACCCAGAGCTGACCCTGCTTCAAGCAGGAGGTCCCTTCCCTGAACTGTCCTGTGTCTTGAGAGATCTGTATTTTTGGACATGTGGCAGGGAAAGTGTCCCACCATTTTATTTACGTATTTATTTATTTATGCATTTATTTATTTATATATTTATTTATTTAATCACTTGAGTATTTCACAGCTAAGCTGAAGGAAAAATACATACCATCATTGTGAACCAGGACTGCCAGGGAACCCTGAGAGATCTCCATCTCCATTCAGAGCAACTCAATAACTACTTTATAGAATCAACACACACGAAATCTAAAACGCCTTTCTTAGCAAAAGTCAATATGAACAGCAGTCTGATCTGAACCGTGAGCCACATGGCACGCTCGTAATGACGTGTTTTTATTAAGTTTACAATTACTTGATCTGCGTTCGCTTTACCAGCTGCTCCTCAAGCACCTCACATGCTAGCAGAATATTTCAGTGAGCTGGAACAAGCCTCCGAGAAGCCGCGCACCCAGCTTTTCCATCATGCTGATGCATCGCAATCTCATAAAGGTAATAGAATGAAGACACAAAAGAAAATGAGAGAGAGTTTTAAAAAGAAATATTCTATGCTAAAGCATGCAGAGAAAATTTAATGAAGGTAACTTTGTACTCATCTAGCCTCTCTCAAAGAGCATAGCTTATTGTACTCCTGGGGGCGCCGAGAAAGGAGCCCCTTCATGGCATTCAAACAAAATGTCTACTAAAGAGGAAATTTGAAATCACCATGGTAAGCTTTACAAGTTTTGTGATAGAACTGACATTCTGACTGAAGGAATCTGAATCGCTGATGAGTTTCCAACTGTGCAGGTATCTGGCATAATCCCACCAGATCAGGACTTCAGGCATTTGTCATAACATATGGGGAAAAAAATAGCAACAAAAAACCAGCATGCATTACAAAAACCAGTGCCATTAGATGGCCAGAAGTATCCAGGGCTTAATTTTATTCCTCATTAAAATGCTGACACCTATCAAATACATCTGGTTTTGTTTGTGCAACCCTTGGTATCTAAGGCTACCTCTGTACCACTAAATAAAACAGGCCAGAGATGTTCCTCTGGGCCTGAGGCCAAGCAGTATGGTACAGCGTGACCTGCATGTCTAAGTGTAAAATTTTGCCTTCCTCTCCAAACCTCATGTCCACATCCGAACTGCAAACCGGGGACGGTCCCCAGCAGGGGCTCTTCCCCTGGCCATGCCTGGTGTCCAGGGGAGCGTTAGCTCCAAAACAAAACCCTAGAAACAAACATGCTACCAGTTAGACCCAATGCACCAGCATAGGAAAGCGCTGGAGACGATGTCCTGACGCCTTTCATTTACTCCTGCTGAGGTAGGAGAGGAGCCCCGCTGTGACCAGACCCCAGCTGCAGCAGGTAGCATACACATTAAAAAAAATATAAGAATAGGCAACCCTATATACCCAAGTACAGCTTAACAGTTTTCAAGTGCTTTATGAGCAACCCAAGAGGATTTTTAGAGGGATTTGTGGGACATTGATCAATTAATGTTGTCTACATCTAGCAGAAATTCCTTCTGAGAAACTGCGAAGCTCGGTGCTTGTTTGAAAACTGGATGAGTGAGGGATGGAAGGTGGCGTCCCGAGTGGTTCAGAGGGAAAGTAAATAAGGAATTGGAAACAGCAGGGAAGCAGAAATGGGACATACAGGGTTTCAAACGGGAAGATGTGTGACTTGCACAGGATAACGTTGGTGGGGAAGCCAGAGGCAGGATGAAAGGAGATGATGTGAATCCAGGGTAGGAAAGTATCTGCAGCACTGCTTTCAACAGACATCATCAGGGTAAGATTTCACTTCTCATGGCCAGAGGGAAAACAAATATAATTAAAAAGATGTTGCACTAACTGGTAGCCCAAGTTGTGATAGATTTAGCTGAGCAGATGGACAAGAAAGGCCATGTTTGAGGTATTTTGCATAGAGTCAGCAAGAGTAAAACGAAAGCATAGCTGAGAAGACCTAGAGAGAAGGTCAGCTCAAAGATGAACTGCAAGCGACAAGTCTGAAACAGCAGCAAGACGGTGGTATTTTCCATCACGACACAAAAAGCTGGTGGTGAGGGGGTTATTCTTTTTCTGAGATTATCTCATCCAAAAAGAGCCACTTCCAACAGCATCTCTGCTGAGTGAATTTGCAGGACTTGTTTATAGCGTAGAAAATAGTTGCAAAACAGATAACAGGGGAAAAAAGACAAAAGGCCATATGGTAATCAAGGTCCTTACTGCTGCACCATTATTTTTAGTTTTCAAATTAATTTACTCTTTATATTAAATGAATTTTTAAAAAATTGTCTTCGCACATTAAGTAGGTGATGACTTGAAAGTGCATTATGAAACATGTAAAGCACAAACCAAATGGTTATGTTCTTCTCAAAACCATTTGGAAGCAATACCACAGATCTGATTTCTGAATATCTACAACTGATGTCATGAAGCAGGCCATCATCAAACTGTGCCCACACAGAGCCCTCCAAATTACCGTGTGGGAAGTGCTGCCAGCAAAAGATCAAGTACTGTGGAGTTGATTCTTGCGTTTATTTACACTTGACTACACAGTGTGACTTTTCCGAAAGCTGTAAAAGATAGAATGTGCCTAACAAATCTATGATGAAATGGTGGAAAAGCATCGGTCGTTTCTGCTCTGCTACAGTGGAGAATGCTAAATGCCTGTAGTGATACTAAATAAACGACTTACACGGACATTGGAATCCAACTTCCTCCTCCTGCTGATACACGTATCTTCTGTGCTCCTGGTGACCAGCTCCAGCGTTAATATCGCCCGTGTTATTTTTAGACTCTTTCACCTAAAACCCTGGCACTGACAGAACCACAGGCCAATGTTTGCCATTCTCTCATTTATTTCATCTCTCACTCAGCTTTCTTAAAAGCAAATAGAAACTTCTTTCAAACGTTCTGACCTTTGAAATTTAGGGATGGAGATGAGAAGAGGCGGAAAGGCACATTCCAGCATATTCACACACACATACTGCTTGAAGACAGACGTTTAATTATGTCTAGAGACTACTAGGTCAAATTCAACACGTTGATAAAAACCTGGTTTAACAATGATAGTACTACTGACCTTTATAACTGCTTTTTTTTCACCTAGTGAGTGTTTCCCACCTGGTAAAACACCTGGCATGTTGGTAGGAAACGGGTTCGGCTTTTCGCGTAAGCCAAGTGGAAACCATTCCCTGTATTGTGACAACTTATTTACTGCATACAGGGAGGAAAGAGCATCTCTAAGATTAACAGAGAGAATTTATGATCTCAAATCTGGCAAAGCACATAAATACGAGCAGAACCTCAGGAAGTGAGTAATTCCACATTTACAAGTGCAAAGTTATGCACATTCTTAAACCTCTTGTTGGGTTGGGACTTACAGCAAGAAGAAATTAGGATGAGGATCAGAAAGGATTTCCTGTTTGTACAATCATCTCTAGCTGCCAGGGTAAGCCTTCAGACTTTTAGGACATTACCTTAGGACTAGGTCTCTTCAGCCTAGTGAAAGACAACTGCAGGTGAACATGAGATGATCTGTGAAATCATCAATGGCAGATGCAAAAGAGGAAGCCAGTGAGGTTTTATGGCAGTAGATTTACAATGAGCAAACAATTCAAGCATTTTCCAAGCAACACCTAATGAAAAGCTGGTACTCACTGCTAGAGGATACTGGGGTTATCATAAGCACATTTGGGTTCAAAAGATAATTATACAGTACCAGAAGAGAAGTCCATCAAGAGATTATAAGCAAAAATACAATATTTGGCTCAGGGAAGCCCCACTCAGATACTTGTTTGAAGATAAAATGGTATCACTGCGTCACTCAAGCTAGGGGTACCTCCGATCTGACCTGCTGGACTGTTTATACTCCGAACAGCTTGCTGGGCAAGTCATCAAAGGAATACAAGACTCCCATCAACCCCGACAGACAAAGTTAAATTGCATACTTTTATTTAAATTGGAATGATTTAACTTTTATTATTCCAAACCACTATTCATTTATAGAATTCTCCTCCCTGAAAAAAATAGGAGAAAAAACCCCGAAAACATAAAGCACACCAACATATTATTATACAAATGTACCTTACACACAGCTGGTCCTTGCAGCTGCAAAGGGAACCACGTGTTGGAATTACCCAAATTTAGGATGCACTGATTTTTTTTAGCTTAAGGAACAGTTTTTACTGAATACCAAGATACTAAAATAAACAATCGCATGGATGATAATGATACAAATTTTTAGACTTCTAGCAGCGGCATGCATGCCTTTACAGTGCAGAAAAGATAGCGTAGTAACTACAGTCTTTAATCAGAAGAAACTCTGGAAGGAGCAGTTCTGTCTACATGGAATGTATTGTATCCATGCAGTGTGCCCATATGCTATATAAATACTATAAAAATAACTTCTTGGTCTTGGACTGATCAAACCCAGTTCCTGTCTTTGGCTAGTTAAGAGAGGAAGAACAATCATCTCAGACACGTGTAAGTCTGTCCAAAAACTGGAACAAAACCCAAAGTAATCCCACCACAAGAGTCAAATCTGCTCGGTCTGAATTGAGCAAACCTGCTTTCATGCATACATGACCAGCATGTCAGCGCTTGCATTTCAAACCTCGTCATGGAAATTCAGATCACAAATTATTTTTAGAGTTTGCATGTGGCATCACTTGAGCTCTGCCTCATTACTCCGCCCAAAAAAGTATTTAATGAAGACTGGCAAGATTCCACTTGCTCAGCTGTTGATGAGCAGACAAGTCAAAGATCACCATGGCAAACAACACTAGGTGATGCCATTTCTTACTAGTAGGACTTTTGGGGGATTTTGATACTATGGAGGTTTAGGCAGGGACTTGCTGCTCTCTTTAGATCTAGCTGTGCCTCATGATAAGGTAGATTTAGTCTTTGGGATGTTTAATCGATGCTTTGGCTGACATTTCTCATGGAAGTGGCTGGCGCCGGTGGTTTGCAACCACAGCTGGTCCAGGACTACTTGGGTACATTAACTAGCACTGCATACTATGTAAAAATATAATATCATATTCCTGATTTTTCAAGGAAAAAATAATTTGGCAAGAGTTTGAAACCTGAAACGTTTGAAAACTGAAGGGGGCCAAAAAATAACATTATCATTTTATCCACTCCAGTGGATACTTCTCCCACTTTAATTTTGTGTCCCTACGTTAAATTTTCTACAGCAATGTTACACCACTCTGTGTGTAAAGCACATCACACACACACAAAAGAATATAGGCAGGGCTAAACGAAGACCAAAAACCCAAATGAGCAGCATAAACCATATACACCACAGCATACCATGCTGTAGATTTATGACTGCCACTTATTTCCCAAGAGCTACACAACCCACTTCAGGCTTTGTAAACTCAGGAGTAACATGATCATCCCAAAACCGTTGTAATAAAATCTTCACAGCACCTTACACAGCTACACTAAAAACCAGCTTTTTCCTTTATATAGGTGCTATATAATGTGTTCTAATAAGGAGACACGTTTCTCATCTATAGCAAAGGGCAACTACTGCACTCAATGTGAAGCACCACAAGACACTAAGTCGTGGCACATTATTATCCAAGTATTACTCTCTAGGGCAATATATGCTTAACTTTTCTTTTGCCATAAGCGGTCCAAAAGCCTGATACTGACCACAAAAATAAGAGATATTATGAGCTGAAGGAGCATACAGAGAAAGCAATCAACAGTTAAACACTTCAAGCATCACTGCTCCTGCGGGTGATGATTACTTGAGGGAACCGAAGGTTGCAATCTTAAGAGATAGTAGAATAAATGCCAATTTTTCATTTGGGCATGAAGTTATTTAACAAAAAAAAACAGGCTTGGATTCCCTCTGATAAGCTACAAAAGCTACATGGCCTTCCCTAGGTCTCTCACCTCGCTGTGGCGAGCCACTCTTCATAAAATATAATCAGCTGGGCTGCAACAACAATAATGTCTCAGCAAACACAAACAAAGAGTGATAATCACCCTGCGGACACGCCGATAACGAGTGGGTACTGGACCTTGCTACAGTGCATGTTGGTTTTAATGTACCTCTACAATGTGTATAGAAACAGTAAAACATAATGCCCTCAACATCCCTTTTAGCATCCTAGTAGGGAAAACGCACCTCTCACCATGAGCAAATCGTGAACTGCACTGAGATGAGTTGTAAAGCACAGTCCTCACGGTTTTGTCATTATTTTAATGATTTTCTTCATGATTTTTCATTACTTTTCACTGCCTACTGGTGGATGTTTCCCTGAGACTACCGTAAGGTATGATGGTACCTGGAAAGCAGTTTTACACCAGAAGGTAGAGGGTACTGCAGGGAAGCGTCATTGCCAACTCAAAGATCTTATAGAGGTCTCTCCTTCCACGTTTGCTGTGTGTTGGCAGCATTAATTAGACATGGGATTATTTAACGGGACTTCAGTCTGATCCAAGACAGCGATTCCGATGTCGTGTTCTACAACCGCATCACGTACAATTTTTAAGTTCTATTTTTTCTTTTTTTTTGTCAAGGTCTTCAGATAGTTTGCTAGTGGAATGCTTTTAAGTTGAAGTATCTCAAGTCTGACAAACTTTAGATCAACCACTAACATTTTTCCCAGTTAGGTCATGCCCCTTGATTTCAACTGGTTCACACTAAAGTTTTACTGCTAATTGCTGCTAACTGAAGAATTCAACTTGCTCCTGCTGCGGTACATCTCGTTACAAAGGATGGTACTAGGCTAAGAGACAAAGAAAATAATTCTTCTTGCCATCTACAGATGAAAACTGGTGATCTTTGCCATTAGGCTGGGCTTTTTGGTTTTAAGGGGTCTAAATATAACAAAGTCTGAAATAACCGTTACAGGAGAACAGTAATAATTTAGGGCAAAATAATTCCGTGATGGAAATTGTAACAGAAACAGCAATTTTTTCCAAAGACCTTTCCTCTTCCTTCTCCTAGTATCAATTCTGCAAGTGGATAAAATCTAAATGACCTCTTCCATTTCATGGCACGAACAAAAAAGGTCTCCTTTGGGGGTACTGTCTGTATAAACCAGCAGGATTTTACCATGCTCATCCCACTTCAAGGAAAGGTGAGTCCACTGTAAAGCTAACGTGGTAGCAAGACCAAGTACCCTACCAAAGGTACAGAGAGTTAAGAGAGAGACAATAATGAACATAATTATAGTTAGTTATTGTTTGGTCTACTTACAGCCCTATTTTATAATGCTGCTGCCAGCAGAGCTATTTTATGTGATGTCTTTTTCATGCAGCAACCTTTCCATAAATCAAAGCAAAAGCAATACTAGGCAGTTCTCCTGCAGCCTGTTTGACAATAAAAGTTAACACTGAACCCTGGCTGTTATCAATCTTCATAAATGTGTCCATGATACAGCAAGCCTGCTCCGCATTACGCCAACTCTGTTACTAATGCATGCACAGGAGCGACCCAGTGGCTTAATGGGCCTCCTAAATGGCTTGAAACTGGGATCCATGTTAAGTGGCGAGGAAAGTTTTCAAGAAATAACTGCTTTTCTCATTTCTTTTAATACGTGATAAAGTGATTACACTTTACAGTGGGCCTCGCTCGAGAAATGAGTCCTGTACTACAATAGGAATTTTCACACCCAAAATTGAGACCCCAGGAAAACAGCTACCGCGTTCGAGAAACTAGAGTAAGATGTGCAAATTATCAGTATTTCAGTCGTCCCTTTCAGCAGAGATCTATGGCACTCAGGATTTTTATATTCAAGCACTGAACCCAAAATCTGACAGAATTAACAAACTTCTTGCAGCACTACATAGAACCTCTTAAGAAGCAGGGGGAATGCTTGATCTGTATTAATTCAGATATTATCAAAAAACAATTCGTTTACAGTGCGTATCCCGAACAAGAGGGTGACGGTGGAGTTTGGCCTTCACGCATGTGTATGCAAGCATCTGAGAAGCGACAACAGCTTTATCTGCCTAAACATGTGGTTTACCGGGTACTGAGGAACTTGAAGACAACTTCTGCCCCCATTTAGTCTGGAGAAGAGGAGGCTCAGGGGAGACCTTACTGCCCTCTACAACTACCTGAAAGGAAGTTGTGGTGAGCTGGGGGTCGGCCTCTTCTCGCAGATAACTGGTGACAGGACAAGGGGGAACGGCTGCAAGTTGGGCCAGGGGAGGTTCAGGTTGGAGATGAGGAGAAATTTCTTCTGGGAAAGGGTGGTCGGGCCTTGGAACGGGTTGCCCAGGGAGGTGGGGGAGTCACCGTCCCTGGGGGTGTTTAAGGACAGGTTGGATGTGGTACTTAGGGAAATAGTTTAGTGGGTAATAGGTGGTGGGGGGACGGGTAGACTGGATGATCCGTGAGGTCTCTTCCAACCTTAATGATTCTGTGATTCTGTGCAGTGTCATGCTGTGCAACCAGCGAGGAGAAACAAGTCTCCTGGTTTAAGGTAAAGAGAACTTGGGACAGAGCCATTACATAAATTAGTTTTATCCTTCATCAATTCTCTCAAAAAACCACCAAACCCTCTTTTATAGACTGTCCAGAAGAGTATGTGTAATTTGTCTACCTAAAGGAGCCAAAATATTTAGTAGCGAAAAACTGCTGAACTGGATTCATTTGACACTGAATTTATCGGTGAAGAACTTGGTTTTAAAATCTACGTTGACTGTGTTGATTGCATCTTTTTATTGGGAGGGTTATAATAATTTTTTGTCCAAAGTAGTGTGCCTAGTCAAGGTAAAGGGGAAAGAATATATGTGATGGAAGAAAAGGGACTGCATTTCATCAGCCCATGCAAGAGCAAGATTTCACAAACAGTAAAGCAGTGTAGACAGAGAGGTAGTCTATTACACACGGATCTATAAAGCCTGTCTCGCAAAACCTTTCGATCCTGATCTTCTTGTGCTTCCAGTAATGCATACGGCACAGCGCAGCATTTGCTATGGAGTATTATCCGTCTTAACACACCCTTGACAGGGGAGTCCATCTTTATAAAGTTTATGGCCACAGACATGGCACTCGAGTGGTCTCCTTAAAGATACACATATTAGTTTTATCTATTTTATTCAGTTCCTTTCCCCAGGCTTAAATGTGTGCTTTAAATGTTTCAGGACTATACTTTGATTTTATATTGCAGGCAGATGAACGGAAAGGCAGAGGACAGTGAGACAGAGTGCAGCTTTATGATTATTTTTTTTAAACATTGACAAGTTTTCCAATTTCAGGAATAGATCCTCTAAACGAGCACAGAGCACTTGAACTGACAAAACCCACTAATGCCTAACTGCGCCATGAACAGGAATGGGGAAACAGTTTTCCTATTGAACAGCTCTGTGTTCTGTTACGTAATTGTAGGGTTAGAAGGTGGTGTGCACTTCATGCTTCCAAGTGTGCCGCACCCAGCATAAATATCAGGTCACATCTGTACAGATAAAAGCAACCCAAAAATATTTAGAATGATAGAATCACAGAATCACAGAATCTCCTGAGTTGGAAGGGACACATAAGGACCATCAAGTCCAACTCCTGGCTCCACACAGGACCAGCCCAACCAGAGCAGATGACTGAGAGCGTTGGCCAGACGCTGCTTGAACTCAGCCCAGCTCGGGGTGGTGACCACTGCCCTGGGGAGCCTGCTCCAGTGTCCGACCACTGCCTCGGTGAAGAACCTGATGTCCAACCTAACCCTGGCAATGCCATGCTGCATGCCGCCAGGACACGGTTGCCCTTCCTGGCAGCCTAGGCACATTGTTGGCTCATGTGCAACTTGCTGTCGACTAAGAACCCCAAGTGCAAGATTTAGGAAATTCCCCCTTCAAAAACAGCAGGAAAAGAGTTTTGATTTGCTTAAGAATGAAGCTGATGGCCAACAAAATCTGAAAATGCATTTATCGCATACAGTAAAAGCCTTTAAAAAATTGCTTAGGACATTTCATGACCAATATATCAATTTTCTCCTATAAATCTTAGGACTCCTACTTTAAAAATGCAGTGATAACCACTGAAAGAATCAAAAAGCACATTGAGAAAATAATTCAGCATTTTGCATTGAGGAGTACTGAGAATAACAGGCCAAAATTTAAAGAAAATACAACCAGAATATCAGAAGAAAACTCCTGTAAAGGACATGCATTAAATAACAGCATAGCATTTCAAGGGAAATAAATAACATTTGAATTTTCTGCCAGGGAGATAATTTTATCTTGTTGGACCAGAGGACGTCCAGCTAACATGGCTAACCCTCCATGGCTAACATGGCACAGTAACACACCATTAAATGTCTAAAGGCAATGGGCTCATCTCCTACAAGCCACAAGATGTAGAGCCCTGTCACCATCAGGATTTTGCTGTCCATGGATGAGAGCTTCAGTCTCCTACAACAGGGCGGGTCTAATACTCTGTGCAAAGTGCGTGTACAGTCACCCCAGTTGGTCTGCGAGGAGCTGCAGAGCTACTTTCTGATCCATAAATTCACTTACACAGTTGTGTTTAGAGATGCTTATTGGGAAAGCTCATTGCCTTGCAGAGACACCCAGACAGATCAGAGACCTGGGCAATCACCAACCGTGTGAAGTTTAACAGGAGCAAGTGCCTGATCCTGCCCAGGGCAGGGGCAGCCCTGGCTGTACAGACAACCTGGGGGGGGAGACACTGGAGAGCAGCCATGCTGGGAGGGACTGGGGGGTCTGGGTCGACAGCAAGGTGNGCACAAAAAGGGCATAAAACTGTTGGGGAGTGTCCAGAGGAGGGAACAAAGGTGGGGAAGGGTCTGGAGGGGAAGGCGTGTGAGGAGAGGCTGAAGGCCCTGGGCTGGTTCAGCCTGGAGAAGAGGAGGCTGAGGGCAGAGCTCATGGGGCCTCCAGCTTCCTCCCGAGGGGGAGCCAAGGGGCAGGCCCTGATCTCCTCCCTCTGGGGCCCAGCGACAGAACCCCAGGGAACGGCCTGGAGCTGTCCCAGGGGAGGGTTAGGGTGGAGATCAGGAGAAGGTTCTTCGCCCAGAGGGTGGTGGGGCCCTGGCACAGGCTCCCCAGGGCAGGGGTCACCGTCCTGAGCTGGGCTGAGTTCAGGCAGCGCCTGGCCAACGCTCTCAGTCATCTGCTGTGATGGGGCTGGGCCGGTGTGGGGCCAGGAGTTGAACTCAATGGTCCTTAGGAGTCCCTTCCAACTCAGGAGATTCTGTGATTCTATTATTCTATGAAAGCTTGCTGGAAATTTCAAGAAAAAAAGAGAAAGATTTTTTTTCAAGCATTGCATGTTCCGGAAAATAATTTCAAAGTGGTCATATTCACAAAAGACAACTACCGTCTAAAGTTCAGTTCTCAAAATATCAAATTTTCTCTGATCAAAGGAGAATAATTGATAAACTATGTAAGTTGGGGGTAGAAAGAACTAGTAATGCTCATGACAGCAGGATACACGTCACTCCGCTGTTCAAAGCTATATGAAAATGTACGTTCTGGTGCCCTGGACAGCTGCTAGAGAATGGAACTGCTTAAGAAACAAAACTGTATTTTTAAAAATCAAAAATATCTTATGCTGGAAGTGTCACTGACAGGATCGTCAAAGAAAGACACAATATCACTGCTTGATTCCAGTTAAGATGGAAAACAAAAGTCTGGGGACCGTTATAACCTCTTACCTGTAAATGAGACCCATATCAATCAGATCACTGAAAGCATCTGTATTGTGTTAGGAAGAACGGCCTCTACGTTTGTGTAAAAACCGGCAGTCATTAACCACTTAATTCTAGACTCCGATTCATGACATATTACCCACTGACCTCAGTCAAGTCCCCTAACCTTAAGGGATAACTGTATGGCACATTTCTACAAGTCCTCTCATTACTTTTATTACTGTAGCACATAGGTGGATTAATTACAGCTAAATTTACATGAGGCAGGCAATTTGTTAGGCATTCTAATACATAAAAAAGCATAAATCCTAGGTAGTCCTATAAAGGTCCATGATCCAACACCCATGTAGCATACGTGTTACCAACTACCTGCTGCACAATTTTGCTCTATTCAACAAAAAAACGAGTTAATCAAGTGCAAGCTGGCACAGTTTTATTTATTTATTTATTTGTTTGAATCTCTGGCAGCACAAAATAACAGCAAATGAATGAACTTCCTCCTCTATCAAAGCAGAGGAGCGATACCCACAACGTGATAATCTCATGCCACTCCCAGGTACCACCCTCCCAGATGCCAATGGCTGCAGCATCCCCTTCTCCAGATGTTGCCAGCTGCAGCTCTGCATTCTGCAACTACAGTATCTGCAATGTGCTGAGACACAAACACGGGAGGACCAGCATAAAATAAATGCAATCTGGTTCTGGTACGAGCAGCATTTCTGCTGTTTGGATGTTTTGAGAATGAGGACTTTATTTTAACAACATAAATGAGATAGCAACAGGTTGCTGGGTGAGTATCAGAAGATACAGAGAAGCTTCTTGAAAACTCCAGTCTTGGTGGACATGTTATGCTGAAACTACGATGGCTAACCAAGGTCCAAATCTGACTGAGATTCATCTCAATTTGGGAAACAGGAATATAAGAAGCAATATTTGAAGATTTGAGGAGAGGCTGAAGGCCCTGGGCTCGTTCAGCCTGAAGATGAGGAGGCTGAGGGCAGAGCTCATGGCGACCTACAGCTTCCTCCCGAGGGGGAGCCAAGGGGTAGGCGCTGATCTCCTCCCTCTGGGGCCCAGTGACAGTACCGCAGGGAACAGCATGGAGCTGCCCCAGGGGAGGGTTAGGGTGGGGATCAGGAGAAGGTTCTTCGCCCAGAGGGTGGTGGGGCCCTGGCACAGGCTCCCCAGGGCAGTGGTCACTGCCCCGAGCTGGGCTGAGTTCAGGCAGCGTCTGGCCAACGCTCTCAGCCATCTGCTGTGATGGGGCTGGGCCTGTGTGGGGCCAGGGGTTGGGCTGATGGGCCTTAGGGGGCCCTGCCAACTCGGGAGATCCTGTGATTCTATGATTCTAAGATAAACTGCAATTAAAAGTGCAGCTCTGCTCAGAGGAGCTGTTAAGAGCATACATGTTCTCCGCATGCCTAATATCTTATTTATGTCCCATAGTAGAAAAAATAAATAAAATTATTTTTTATACTGTTTAGGCTTTTTGTGATTTAAATACAGCCAATAACTGAGCACCACAC
>VWZZ01000336.1:673196-715495 GCA_013399095.1 Psophia crepitans
GATTTCTTGAAAGGAAACAAAAGGGGAAAATAGGATTATGGCAAACATGGAAAGAATTGGCTTGGTCCTTTTAATTAACATGCTGTCTAAATTTTGAATAAAGAATTTTAAAAGTTAATATAACTCTCAAGAAACAGATTCAGTGCTTCAAATCTATCTCCTGACTAAATAAGCACATTTAAAGTTCACATTACAGCTCAGATATTTCAATGAAAACGTACATCCCCATGCAAACAATTTATGATTCTGGGCTTAAGAGAAAAACACACAGATATTACGCCAGAATCCCCCGCTCCCACTTCGTTCAGAATGAATCTGCATCTAGCTCCAAAGTGCACAATTAATATTTCATCCAGCTCTGTTGAGTACTCTCATTCCTAATGGACTGTATTGATCAAAGGAAGAAAGTTAAACATCTCTGTTGCTGTAGGGAAAACTAAAGTTGTCATTTATGAAGTGATCATCGTTTCACAGGTAAACGTACTGAATAAAGGGTTTATAGAATTTTGATATTCTAAAGCTGTTCAAATTATATCCTACCTCTCTCAACTGAGACAGGGGTAACTACTGACCACTAAAGTCCCTTCATCAAGCCAAGATGCTGAACCAATGGGCAACTCTATCCAAAAGGCAGAAATCCGTCATTTCTGCTTCAAAGGCACGCACGAGGCATGCATGGCGGAAAGGGTTTCGCCAGCCGAGGGAACGCTGTGTCAAAGCAACATCACTTATACAAAGTAGAAGTAGAAAGTCAAACACCTTGCTTGAATGACCTCTGCCACGGCAGCGCTGAGGTAAGTCTATCAGGACCAAGTACTGGCTGAAAGGAATGAGCAGAGAAAACAGATTCTGCATTCAAAAGGAACGGGATTTTGGATGTACAAGATAAATAACAGAGACTGAAAAGATTTATAGTCTCTTTATCAGTTTCTCTTCCCACCTGAAGCACCTCTACACGTTCTGAAGCCAGACTGGTTTAAACGTAAGAGGGGTGACAATATCACATCCACTCTGCAAAACGCCGTTTACACTTCACTCGTTAAGTGTAATGCCACCAGATATCAGACAACGGCACTGGCTAGATCAACACGAGCACTCTCACTGCTATGCCACCCTCTGCACGGTGTCACCACAACTGTTAGTGCAGCTACACAGCGAAGCAGCCTTGGGGAACAAAAAGGGGATGGGGTGGAAGAAGAAACAGGAAAAAGACCATTTAAAAACCTCTGCTGTGAAGAAAAGCTCTATGGTTTAAGCTGCCTTGATGGTATTTCACACTTTGCACCCCTTCTAGCACAACTTACAAACATACGAGTCCTACGCGCATCTGCAGGACATCGTGGGTAACCTGGGACCATCGTCTCCAGCCATAACACATGAAAAGAGAATTCAAGAATGCTACCAGAAACAGTATCATCAGGATAAACAATAGTGAAATGAGTGTTTCATGACAAAGCACTACATATACGTGCTATATTTGTAAGAGAAAAGATTAATTCAGGATGTTTCTACTTGAGCAAAGGGAACTGAAGTAGAAGGCCACAGGACCGCAGGCTCTGTCCAAGGATTTCTGAATAGCTTTCTGTTTTCTGTTACTGGAAAAATGCTACGTAACATTTCATAAATAATTTATAACCTGCATTTTTAACTTTAGTTTTTAAAAGCAACTAATTAAGGTCGCAAAAGGAACTGCTAGAAAAAGGAAAGTTTCTCACCAGTGGATCTGCACAAGCAAGGACAAAGCAGAAACTATTTGCCTGGCTATCTCCTACACGGATTTCTATGGTACAGCAGTAAGCGAGTACAACATGATACTTACTGAAGATATTTGCATTAAGGAACTAACAATATTCCTAATTTATGGAAGAGTCCCTTAAATGTCCCTGTATGTGCCCAGAATCAGAAGGGTAACGAGACCAGTGAAATAAACCCACACTTCCCTGGTCTCTGTTCAATGCTGTCATTAAAACGTTTATTTTCTCTCCATACTGCATTTTTTTTTTTAATGGCCAGAAAATTGGCCTCACTGCTTTGTGAGGCCATTATATTTGCAGATGGAAGTGTCGCTCTTATATTCATTTAAGGTGGCTTCATTACAAACTTTTTCAGCTTCACTTCCCAGTTGAAAAGAATATTAGCTAAGACACAACTCAAAGGAAGTAATCCTCACTTTGCTATGTATTTACAGATAACCATCAACCATAACTGTGCTTTAAATTTTATTTTCAGTAAACAGTAATAAACCAAGCTTCATGATACAGAAGTCACCAATTAAAGGAAGACACGCTATTGATGGTTTGTCATTTATTCCCTGTTCACTCTATCCTGAACCAAACCCCCTGCTGAACCTATTTTCAAGGTTGTAATAGCCTCTTGCCTGGCTATCACCGAGCCCTCACTTCCATCAGAGCAATAGAATTGAGAGAGGATCACGTGAAATGTATTGATTTGGTTTGTAAAACTGTTTTAAAAACATCTCAAATGCGTGAAGATTGTATCGTGTGAAGCAGGCTGAGCAAATCTTAAATCTTTCTGTGTTAAATCAAACAAGCTCCTCCAGTTCCCAAGAGGCATTCCTCCTGATGGCACGGTTCACGATCAAAAGTCTCATAGTAAGGGAATAAAGACGTCAAAATCTGTAATTCAGCATAAACACCCAAGCTTCCAGATGATGCAAAAAATCCCCCATCACTAAACGGTTACCGCTGGATAATTTAATCCAGGAGTCTATCAGCATACAAACACACATAGACCCTGCGTCGTGATGTGATGCACAAGATCCAGAATTTGGCTTCGCTGCCGACACAGGCGTTTGGAAGTGACACTGAAGTGACCCACTGAGATACTGGGGAAATCATCAGCTTGGCTGATGATCATTGCTTGGCTTCACAGAAACACCACCAAAATGAAGAGCCAGTCCCCAAAGTGGACTTGGGAGTTCCAAACAGTCCGACCGGCTGGGGACTACGTTTTTGCCAAGAAACCATCGGCAAGAAACAACTCCAGGTTGTCTACGAAAGAGCGGTGGAGCAGGAGAGGGATGGCAAAATATTTTGGAAAAAGCACTAGTGCACAGCTCTGAGGTCTGTTATCAACCACAAGGAAGCAAATCCCACAGAAGATAAAGAAAAAACATTTATTTTAGGCAGAATATGCCCTATACGCTTACTCTATTCCTAAATGAATAATCAAGATGTTACTTGGCTCTAGATACCACGGGGGAATAAAATGTCACCGCCGCAGCTGCCAAATTTCCCGCTACCGGCCCTTCAAATTAAGGAAAAAATCCCCACAATACAAATGTACAATTTGATTAGTTAAAGTTCAAATCTTTGCCCAAAGCCCAGCTCTTCCTGTAATACCGCATTCTTTTCTTCTTGTGTAAACTTCTCATTATAACAGAGACATCTTCATAATATAATAATTCTGGTTATAATGTAACTGCGGGTAACATAACTCCTGCATTAGAAAAGGCAGCATGCTCTAGTAATGTTGTTTTAATGTAATTTGTGTACTGCAGGAACTGACTGAACCTGGTCATTTAGGATTTGATCAATGTGAATTAGCGTCTTAAAGAGATGAACCATTTGATAATTCAGAATTTGATCGATGTGAATCAGGACCTCACGGAGATAAAACATTTATCACGAACATTTGGAATATCAGTCTAATCCAGGCAGCGCTGGAGGAGGTAATAAGCAGGCATCGATATGGACTGTAGACAAAGTACAGGAGACCTGCCAGTTCTCTGATACAAGTCTACATGGGCTGCTTGGTTTTTCCCTTTTAATGGGGTGAATTATCCCTAAAGACTGATGAAGCCACAGCTGATGTAATTTCGGGGACTAAATGGAGGAAGGAAAAGGAAGATCCAGGAAATACTGAAGTAATTATCCACTTCCCTTTGCTCTTCACAGAGACGTAGCTTAAAGAGCTGAAGAAATGCAAGTTTTCTCAATAAAACTTAGTAACTGATTCTAGACATGCTTTAAATAAAGTGAGACTATTTCATAATAATACCACAATTAGATCTCTTAATCTCGCACTTAGAACCTGAAATCACACTGACACGTAGCACATCGGTTTAGGCATTAACAAAACCTAGCAGTTCAACCTTACTTAATTCTTCTTTTACAGCCAATTAAACAAGCTCTTTAAACACCATTGCTTGAAACTCTGTCCTCAATCCTCACATGCAATTAAACTGAACATGAGAAGTGCCTGGTGAAACCAAACGAGCATCATCTTTAGGTTTCACTACATCATTCATAATTTATCCATCAAGTTACATACAAAAGGCAGTGATAAAATAACATCTGCTGAGTTTAAACCTTCACTAAAAAGACACGGAATTTAAAAGGACTTTATATAAGGAAAACTTTTAAATGATAAAGTAATATTGATATTTCATGCACTTTATCAAATCTACCCCAATCTATGCGCATACTCCAGATTCTTCAGGAAATTTGACTTCAAGTGCAAAAGCAGCACAGCAATTTCAGTCATGGCATTACAGCAAACACTACTCAAATAGGTGATTTCTATTTATACCTTCAGTCTCTAGAAAATTAAGAATAATCTCAGCAAGTGTTAGGAATCTCTGATTCCTTCTCCAAATCTCTCATCAGTAAATACTATTTGGTTTATGCAGATAAGACTGAAACATTTCTTCTGGGAAAGGGTGATCGGGCTTTGAAACGGGTTGCCCAGGGAGGTGGTGGAGTCACCGTCCCTGGGGGTGTTTAAGGACAGGTTGGATGTGGCACTTAGGGCCATGGTTTAGTGGGTAATAGGTGGTAGGGGGACGGTTGGACTAGATGATCCTTGAGGTCTCTTCCAACCTTAATGATTCTAGGATTCTGTGATTCTTCAAAAAGTTTTTTTTAAAACTCTTAGATATTGCCTGATGCTAAGGACTGGTCCTTGCTATATCTACCAGCTCCATCTGTGCAAAAAAGGAACCCAAAAGCATTTGATTTACTTAGGAAATCATTTATATGTTAGAGGAAAAAACCCAAACCCAAAGCCATTTCCCACCTCTGGCCACAATAACCACCTAGAGCTATCAACTAGTACTTTAAATCAGAAGCAAGGTTTGGTTTGGAATAATGAAAGTAAGATTAGGCGATAATTAGATTTCAAAACCTGAAAATACCCCACAGTAACAGAGGAAGGAGAGATCCCCCCTTGATGGGAATCTTACCACAGATGAAAAAAATGACAATGAATAACAACATACCAGGCTTCCCATCCATAATGGGAAACCCTCCAAACTCAGCTGAAATCAGACCTCGAGTCATCCTGTCCCTCTTGTTGAAAGGGACGGATGAATTCAGTCCTCAAGGTACTCCGCACTGTTAACCAGAACAAAGACTTCATATATACACTAGAGAATATTTAGCAATTCATGATATTAAGAGAGAAAATTATTTTTTATCTTAAAGTTAAGAACTTTATTTACATCATTAGCAGCAGCTCAGAAACGCCTTTTCTCTTTCTGCTCATCAAAATACAAATCGAAACACAAACCAGAAGAAAATGTCTCCACAAATATAAAAATCGTCACAGAATAATTCATTGTACATCGCGTTCCTTGGTTACTGCTGAGAGTAAAAGGTTGTAAAAAGTTCTCTCTGTATCCTTACTAAAATGATAAATGGAACCTTCTGCCTAATGGATGAACCAGCAGAAAGGGAAGAGTCCAAGGCTAAGGGTCAGAGTCACTTTGATCCATCAACTACTATATCTTCATTTACCCATCCTCAGGACTAATAAAAATTATTTAATTTGACCTTCATTGTTAAGGGCAAAGTGAAGTTGCTAATTTAAATCCTTTCACGCCGTGCAAGCACAGGATGAATACTATTGTAATGCAAAGTTGGACCTACATTTTTGGTGCTCCATTAGAGAAAAAATATTAAGGAATGTATTTTTAGAATATTTCATGCATCTTATCAAATAGAAATTAATTAGTACATTACTAACTGCGCGTCCAATTTCTGTGCAGCTTATGGTTACTATGCACTGGCTTCCAAATTCTTCAAAATTCTTTCATTTCAATAACCAGCACAGCCTGATAGGATCTATGATAGGGGGAGGGGAATTATGGGGAATTTTAATGTGGATAAGAACTCATCTAGCTGCCAGGCTCAAAAATAACAGTAGAAAAGACTTACTTGAACCGAGCTGACACTTCATCAGCAGCTTTTTGGTATTGCTCCGTGGTGACTTTGTAGAACTGGGCACTCTGGAAAGGTAAAACATAAAATTAAAAAAAAAAACCAATACAGATTTTGTATAATATCATTTATATGCATGTTAATATTCAGTAAGTAATGCTAATTTGGATATTTTATCCATTTAAGTTGCTCAAAAAAACTCACAAAACCTAACCCTCAAATCAAGTATTCTACAAAGTTTCAGAAATTACTTCTTTGGTGGGGTTTTTTTGTTCGGTTATTTTTTTAAGTAAGTGTGTCCCCTTGGTTCCAGAAGGTTATGCAAAAGAGATGGGACTTCGGAAGGAAACTGTGAAGAGTCATGGGGTAAGAAGCACATATTTAGCATTAGGTGGTGCTGGAGCCTTTTAAGCTTCTCCATTAGAAAAAGAAGAAAAAAAACCCCCAAAATATTGAATCCTTACTCCTGTAACCACCCCTGTTTGTGTTACTAACACACATATCCCCATCTAGTTTGCAGGCGATACTCGAGTCAAACTTCAAAGTTGCACAATAAATTAACTATGGCTTGACTTTCTCTTTTGGTCTTTGCCTTGATAATGCCTCTCTCAGGGATTTATTTTAATATTCCGAACTTCCAGGTCGCTTCAATCAGTTGCTAATTTTGATTTTTAAAATCAGGCGGCTTCAGAACATATTTTCATCTCCCTTAAACCCAGGAATGCCTTTCACTCAGTTCCACCAAATCATTAATTTCCAAAATGCAGGTAAGACAAGATTGAATCATCAAGCAATAAAACCTTTCTATACTTAAAAATGGCAAAGTTTCTCAGTGGGACGCAGGATATTCAAAGACAAATCACTATAATGTTGTGATGCCTCATGTCTAGATAATATATACTTGGTATTTTTAAAGAGGTTTTTATAGCCTTAGCACAGTTGGACTTAAGATGTAATAGCTAAGGCACCTGGCTTCACAGTTGGAGGAATAAAGAAAAGTTAAAGCAGTTCAAAAGTTCTCTAAGACTGTTTTTCCCTCAGTGGTGGGGCAAACAGGTCAGGGAGATGTATAAAGGTTTTGTCAGCACTTGCAAGAACTCTTCCGTAGCTTTGCAGCTCTTGAGTCATCCGGCATCCCAGGGAGTCATGTTAACATGGCAACAAAACTCTTACAGTCTCACGCTGCCTAATTACATAAAAACCATTTTAAATCCTTACTTCAACAATCTACCTGTTTATACCATGGCTTAAAGCTATCCACGCCACAACACTGATTTTGCACCTTTAAAACACCGAACACACATGAATGGCACAACGCAGTCCATGGGAAGCATCCTTCCAGTTTTATTTTGGGTAAAGCAAGGGGTTCTATTTATTTAAGACATTTATGTATGAAGTAGCAATATGCCTAAAACCTTGTGAGGACAAAAAAAATATTTAAAAACCCCTATAACCGGAGAGATCATTCTTGTAAAAGTCAAAGATGACATAGTTTCCTTGATCGTTGGGTTAGTAACTATGCCCTGAGCAAAATTTATCTGTGCCAAATTATGTTATGAGGAACGCGGGTAAGACAGTCACTACGGCAAAAACACTCGACGAAAACTGGGAAAGAAGCAGCACTATCCACAAAAATAAGAGGAAAAACGTTTTTCCTTTCCATTTTGGGATCTCATCTTCCGAGGTTCTTCCTTGTGAATTGTAATGTACCGAAATCACTGAAAAGGAATACCAATTGCAGACACGGGTAAAATTATATCGCAAGGCTAATATTTTACCACAAATTATAACAAATTGCGTACCGTCCACTGCAGTCAAAGGTCACGCACAGATCACAAAGGGCACGGTGGTCTACTGCGCTCTTGCTGCTGAGATTCAGACCTAATAATTCATTTGTACTGGAATCAAGGTTTCCACGCATGTGACACGGGGTCATTTATTTTTTCATAAATCATTGTTGGCCAGTAAGAAAATGAAAATGAAATCCTCCTCACACCAGTGACCCCCTCGCATTTGGCAATCTCAGCTGCCCAATGACAGTCACATCCAGGTTCCTTGGACGTAGATGAAATCAATAGGTATGCGATTAGACAGCAGACTGACCATGGTGCGAGTGCGGACAGGTCACCATTTGAGATGATGAATAGCTCTCTATCATCCTACAGTCCCCTACGACGCTAACATTTACTATAATCTTATTTGGGCTGCGATTTATCTTTCTTTTGCCTGATCAATAAAGATGAACACAACAGTTGTAAGGATCGATTGCAATTTTTTATCATTTTCAAGCATGAAGGAGCATTTCTGACACAAAAACAATATTCTGAGTGTACTTGTTCTACTTTTTAATTGCAGTTCAAGTGATCAACTGAGCTGCTATATATGACAAGAAGTTTTAATCCTATTGTAGACTCAAGCTATCATGAAATCATTTGTTACCTTAGATAAAGTGTGCTGTGTTTTTTGAATCAGATCTTCCTTTGAAATTCACTCAGGTTTTCTTTTAGAGATATACACTCTATAATTCAAAGACGAAGTTTCATTTTAGAAGTTCTCCCTAATCCTCAAGATAAGAGTGTAGTGGCCATTTCTCTAAATACAGTAAAAAAAGGTGCTATACCATAGCACTGTTAACATAAATAATGTCCTCAGTCTTTAGAAAAACACATATATGTATTTCTGTTGTGTAGATAGTCTGCATATTCGGGTATTACGCAACACAAAGTGGAGGGAAAAATCTCCAGTCTAATTGTCAGGTTAGCAGCAGTGGCAGACCACCGGAGAGTAGCGCTGGATCAGGGCTGTGGCTCTTCATGACTTCCACCAAATACTCTAAATGCAGCTGTTTTCTCCCCAGTGCCTGCCCAGGTGGGGAGGGCAGAGGGAAGGGAACAGAAATGCAATATCACCTACAATCCTGCATCAAGCACGGCGTACATGAGCATGCACAGCTCAGCTGTTTATTACGTTCCAGATACACGTACTCGCTAGATATTCTCGGATTCTTTTACCTAAGCAAGCCACCAAAATGGTTGCAAACACTACAACCAAGTTCCCTTGTCTCTTTGATTTAGGTCCCTTGGTCACGTGTATTATAAAACAGCCTTCACTTACAGAGTTAGACAGCATCTTCCACTCTTTAAAGTCTTGTCTGTTGCTGAATAGCAAAAAGATGGCTTTCCGTAGACCTTTACGGTCTCCTTTGTTGCAAGAAGAATGAAAGTGAAGGACGCGTGTTATGAAAGACGTTAGAAACTTCCAAGAGGGAACAGAAGCATCAGGGTTATGGCAATTATCATCCCAGATTATGTAGAAGATGCTATTTCTGTATTTGTTACGGAGTTCTTGCACGATGTGGACATGTTGGTTGAGTTCAATACGAAAATAAAGTCGCAAATTTTCTTCTTTAGCTTATTCAATGTCAAATTTCTGGTCTAAACCGATCACAGAAGCATAGAATCACTAAGGTTGGAAAGGACCTCTGAGATCATCAAGTCCAACTGTCAACCTAACACCACCATGCCTGCTAGACCATGTCCTGGAGCGCCGCATCTATGCGTTTTTTAAACGTCTCCAGGAACGACGATACAAACACCTCTCTGGGGAGCCTGTTCCAATGCCTCACTACTCTTTCCGTGAAGAAGTTTTTCCTAATATCCAATCTGAACCTGCCCTGATGCAACTTGAGGCCATAAAGAGGTGTTCTCCAGAATCACAGAGGTTGCTGGTGTGCAGATTCCACCCACCTCGCAGAGTATTTAGAATGGCATGAATTTCTCTATCACTGCTGACTCAATCATATCATAGAATAATAGAACGGTTTGGGTTGGAAAGGACCTTAAAAGATCATCTCGTTTGAACCTCCCTGCCATGGGCAGAAATGCCACCCACTAGATCAACCTGCCCTCAAACACTGCCAGGGATCCAGGGGCAGCCACAGCTTCTCGGGGCACCCTGTGCCAGGGCCTCACTGCTCTCACAGGGAAGGATTTCTTCCTAATGCCTAATTTAAGTCTCCCCTCTTTTAGGTTAAACCCATTGCCCCTGGTCCTATCATTATCTACTCGAGTAAAAAGTCCCTCTCCATCTTTTTTATAAGACCCCTTTAAGTATTGAAAGGCTGCAATGAGGTCACCCCGGAGCCTTCTCTTCTCCAGGCTGAACATCCCCAACTCTCTCAGCCTTTCTTCATAGGAGAGGGGTTCCAGCCCTCTATTCATCTCCGTGGCCTCCTCTGGACTCGCTCCAACAGGTCCACATCTTTCCTGTGCTGTGGGCCCCAGAATTGGACGCAATACTCCAGGTGGGGTCTCACGAGGGCAGAGTAGGGGGGACAATCCCGCCCCTCACCCTGCTGGTCACGTCTCTTTCAATGGGAGCCTGAATAAATAACTCAAAACAGGTGATTAACTTTAAAGCTGCTAAATTTGGGGGAAATTAACCCACTTGTGTGCATGGTCCTCATTTGCCATCTGCTTGACTGAATAAACACTGTCCAGCTTTATAATAAGAAGCGATGTACTGGACCAGACCAAATACTCATCCAGCTCAGGACTCCGGCAAGTATTAACAGCACGGGTGTAGGATAGGGAGCAGAACAGGCGCACCGTGATGCCAGGCCATTCTCGGGCACATCTAACGACTAAAATCCAGTCCTAGGGTTATGTCCCAAACCGCACCATGACTGTCAGCAGGGGTGAAACCAGAATGCCAGATTGGAACAGCTGAACACAGCCATCATCAGTGAGTGACAGTCGTCTTTCCAACGCACAAAATAACAGAAAAAGCTAAGTATTCCAAGACTTCGTGCCTTACCTACCTCTTACTGAGCACAAAACGTATTTGTGATCATTAGTCACCTTGCTTTCTCCATGCACAAAGAAATCTAGCCTTAATTACCTTCCACTGGAATTAGGGAATTTATTTTCATTTCTTCATTATTATGGGAATGCTAATAGAGAAAGGCTTATGAGAAACTGGTAATTTTTCAAAGCTTGAATGCTGTGACATAAATAATGGATGTCGTACACACTGAGCAGTACACTAAGTAGGGTCATATGGGGGAACCCCAACAATGACATAGGCAGGTATGGCAACACAGAAGAGGTCCATGTCAACTGAAGAAGCCCACTGTTTTCTATGCTGACATTTTCCAACTTGCAAGTCTTTAAGTTTAGCACTTGGTTACTCATTTAGCAGAAAAAACTAAAAAAATAATTAAATAATAATGGTGAATAGCAAGCTGGAGGAAAAGAAAAAAGAAATCCACCAAATGCTAGAAATGCTGTAATGTAAAATCATGACACTGAGCTTGCATCACTTGGAAAATTCTGATATTTAAGATCTTCAATCCAGTTCTCTTCTACCTGAAGTAATAAAGCAGTCTGTAGCATGGACTTTTGCTGGCCAAGCTTACTTACACGTTCTGCACCTCGAATACTTTGTTCAGTTTTGGGCCCCTCACTACAAGAAAGACATTGAGGCCCTGGAGCAGGTCCAGAGAAGGGCAACAAAACTGGTGAAGGGTCTAGAGCACAGGTCTGATGAGGAGCAGCTGAGGGAACTGGGAATGTTTACCCTGGAGAAGAGGAGGCTGAGGGGAGACCTGATCACTCTCTACAACTACCTGAAAGGAGGTTGAAGCCAGGTGGGTGTTGGTCTCTTCTCCCAAGTAACAAGCGATAGGACAAGAGGAAATAGCCTCAAGTTGTGCCAGGGGAGGTTTGTATTGGATATCAGGAAAAATTTCTTCACCAAAAGGGTTGTCAAGCACTGGAACAGGCTGCCCAGGGAAGTGGTGGAATCATCATCCCTGGAGGTATTTCAAAGACGTGTAGATGTGGTGCTTAGGGACATGGTTTAGTGGTTGGACTTGGCAGTGCTGGGTTAATGGTTGGACTCGATGATCTTAAAGGTCTTTTCCAACCTAAATGATTCTATGATTCTATGATACTGCCAAAAGGTATCAACCTGTCTGCTGTGTTCCCTCAGTCCAGACAGCTTATTCTTCCATCAGTCTACTCTTAACTGTATTTCCTACCCTGTATCTCCAAAAGAGGAAACTCTCCTGTTGATCAGCTCCTGCCTTCTCTCAGCCTCTTCAACTTTCTGTACCCAGTCCACCCTCTTCCAGGCTGTGCCTCTGACATCCTCAGCTTATCTCTGATCCCTCTCAGGCTCATGATGCTGGCACACCGTATTGTACTTGGGCTGTTCTTCTGACCGTCGGGGCTTTGCACTGGCCAGCACGCATTTTGACAGTCGAAGAGTGACAGTCCTCAAGGAGCGAGTAATCCTCAACCTTTGCTAGCACTTGGGCAGCAGCACCAAGCTGATAAATACACTGTAGGAAACACTACGTTTTCTCTACTTACCCACCTGGATCTGTATGACAGAAAGTTTTGGTACGATAAGCAAAATCTGAGTCAGAGGAGGGAAACCACTGTTTTAATAACTGTGTGAATTGATGTTTTTACAGGAGTACCAATTCTCCTGCTGAACAGGAATAAGACAAGCTTAGGTACATGCTCCAAGAAATGGCAAAAACCAGAACCCAGGAAGTATCCAAACTCTGCCCAATTTTAGCTTCCTTAAAGAAAATTCTTAAAACGGAGTTCCAAAATTACCTATTCAAATTTTTATTCTTTTAAATATTGTAATGTTGTGTTAGTTACTGTACAGGCTGTAAGCCATTTGGAGGACTTTTGTTCAAAAAAACTGCAAGAATTCATAGTGTTTAGCTAAGTGACTTTAATTTAATTGACCCGAACAGGACCAACAGAGACTAAGCTACTTACTTAAGTGTTTATGGCCAAAGATAACACATAGGATACAACCTATGACAAGTAGATGTTTTTCTGCCTTTCCGTTAGTACTCTTCTTTGAAAAAGAAGATGAGGATTTGTCGTTCCTGGGGAAGAAGTGCTTTTTTAAGAGCTACCTTCGAAAAAGAGAACAGAGAGAAGCATAAGCTGGCATTGTAGAAGAGCAGCTAAAGAAAAGAGAGCATAAATTTTAATTTTAAATCCACCCAATTTCCCCTGATACATACACAGAGCCATAGCAAGTATAAATAATGCTGTAATTCAAGTAGAGAAAAATGAGATCTGACCATGGGCAAAAGTATTTTCATCATGTTTGCCCCTGAAATCTTCCCTGAACAAAAGTAGGAGCAGAAGCTTCTTAAAGAACATATTGTGGAGGAATAGGAGAAGAATTATTTTGCTAGATGGCTCTGATTTCAAAGGTCTGTGTAAGAAAATAAATTCCTACAGAACCGCAGAAGGTCAGCTGTTTTGTCTGCATGTGGGACCTCAAAGCAGAAGTGCATGTTTTAGTCTCCGCTGAAAATCTTCAGATTTTCAGCCAGATAAAGTTCTGAAAGATCTTGTGTCATCCAAGCTGATAAAAGGTTATAAAAAGAACCAGGAGAACTTGAGAGCCCTCATTTAATTTCGCTAAAGACACATCACCTATATGCACTATTTTATTACAAACGTGCTGGAACTGTTTTTACTGCAGACATACCATGACTTCTTTTTGCCATTGAAATTTTTCTTTTATGCCCCTTGGCTCTTAAAGCCCTGAACAGATTCAATATGAGAGTAACATTCATGCAACCTATTTAAGGTTTTTTTTTTTTTAATTTAATAGTTATGTAGTTAACAGTTTATTTGACAAAGAAAAAGACGTGTGACTTCCATACAAAAGAGACAAATCTGGCCTTTGCTTCAAGTTAGTGCTGTGAAAGACAAAAATGAGCACAGCTTGACTTCAGAGCAGCTCAGCACCTGCTCCACCCACCAAAGGAACGGAGAGCTTGGGCTGTTTGGCACCTTTGAGAATCAGGGGAGAATTTTTAATTTAAAGACTCCTTTTTCCTTGTCATCCTCCCCCACGGAAGGACTCAAAGCATCGGCAGGCAAAGATTATCATGTTCCCTGAATGGCAAATTGGAAAGTTTTCTTTGCCTCTTTTTAATCCATTGCGGCAGAAGTTAAGCTCTCTTTTATCCCTTAATTGAACTTCTGGCCATTTCATCTCAGTATCTTTTACAAACCCATTTGTGGACAATATGAAGCATTTTGGTTTATTCATTCTGTTGACACACAGCCTGAGAGCTATATGGCCTTAAAAGAGAAGATTTCCAAAGCCAGAAAGAAGGAATAGCCCTGGAGCCTATAGAGTTGCTTCTCAGATATGAATCCAGCCTCAAGACTGCCACAGCTCACATTCTGTGCCGGTGCTGCAAAGCAGCGACAAGAAGCCAGGCACAGCCACCGCTGTCCAAAGAGACCTGTTACAGCAGTTGTGTGAAGGAAAACCATGCAGGCGTGTATCTGAGGTATCAGGGGACACACTGAAAGGTCTATGATCGCTAGATCATGCCCCACTGTTACACACACTATAAAGTAGACCATGTGGATCACAAAGAAAAAGGCAAGGTTCACTGTTAGAAGAAAGAGCCTTAAAACATCCAGTCATGCTTGAACTGTGAAGCTGTCGCTAAAAGCAACAGGTGACCAAGAAGAGTAGGAATTGGGGAAGGGGAAATAACAAGAAGAGAATAAGACTACCTACTGTAGTGTGTATACATCCCGGTTCCAAATTAAATTACAGCTTCATAAATATATGGCCACTTTTATGGCATCTTTATTTACATTAAAAACCTCTATTTGTCTCCAAATTGATTTTAATAAGCTATGGAAAACCAAGCCTGTAACATCATACAGATTCCCAAGTAATACTGCATCTTTATTCTACCTCAAATGCTATTAAAATTGTATATGAATGAAGCAATTTCTTCTGAAACACTCTTCAGATCAAGCCTTTGCTTGAATTTTTAGATAAGCTATTTTTTACACAAGTTATGATTTTCAGGATTTTGATGGAGTTTGCCTAGAGCTACTTATTTCCTGTGTTAGCTCAAATTCAAGTGCAATTCCCTCTCCTCTGCCCTTTACTCCCAAGCCTTTATAAAACTTCATCTCCCCCTTATGCCCTGGAAGAAACTGGCTCTGGACTAGAGCGACCCCTCCGACAGAATAGAAGGCTGAACTAGGGACTGAAGGGAGGACTTTGGACACCCACGCCACCCCACACCTGTTTCTAAAAGAGGGATAAAAAAGCAAACAGGTATCATAGAATCACAGAGTCATTAAGGTTGGAAAAGACCTCTGAGATCAACGAGTCCAACCATCAACCCAACTCCACCATGTCTACTAAACCATGTCCCGTAGTGCCATGGCTACATGCTTTTTGAACATCCCCAGGGAAGGTGACTCTGCCACCTCGCTGGGCAGCCTGTTCCAATGCCTGACCACTCTTCCTGAGAAGAAATTTTTCCTAATATCCAATATAAACTTCCCCTGGAGCAATTTGAGGCTATTTCCTCTTAGCCCATGACTTGTTGCTTGGGAGAAGAGACTGCCACCCACCCCCCTACAACCCCCTTTCAGGGAGTTGTAGAGGGCAATAAGGTCTCCCCTCAGCCTCCTCTTCTCCAGGGTAAACAATCCCAGTTCCCTCAGCCGCTCCTCATCAGACTTGTGCTCCAGACCCTTCACCAGCTTCGTTGCCCTTCTCTGGACCTGCTCCAGGGCCTCAATGTCTTTCTTGTAGTGAGGGGCCCAAAACTGACCCCAGCCTTCGAGGTGCAGCCCCCGCAGAGCCCAGTGCAGGGGGATGGTCACTGCCCTGGTCCTGCTGGCCACCCCATCCCTGATACAAGTCTGAATACTGTTGGCCCCCTTGGCCACCTGGGCACACTGCTGGCTCATGTATCCAAAACAATGCTGAAGACACCAGAGAGACAGTACTACAACCCACACAAACAAAGGAAACAAAGGAGAAGGACGTGCTGTATCTTGGCAAATGTTCTGTGACAGGACGATTCACTTCTCAACACCATTTGTTTGATTTGATGACATGTACGTTTGTCAAAGAGTATACACTCAGTGCGCATCAAGCGGGACAAAGTACGTAACTCAGTTATCAGCAGAAAATGGGGAAAACAGCATATTCTTTGACCTTTCCTTTTGAATTTCCAATTTTGTTTTTCAGGCACCACTAACTAATACCTTTAACTGCAACTACTAATGTTTCTAAAGTTCCTCCCAAGATATGCTTCACTTCACGTTTCTGCCCTAGTAGAACATTGATCTCTAATTTGTTAACACTCAGAGCTGCCAAAGAAAATGAAAACCTTTGTGAAAAGGACAAATCTATTCAAAGTTCTTAGAGCTATTCAGCCAAGCATCTAATCTGCATGTAATTGTAGTACAGTCTTTAATACAAATGTTCTCAATCTTAGAGATGCACGTGTAAATGCACCACGATATTTACGTCTCCTACTGATGACAAGATGCCTCGTCTAAATGATTCCTATTTACAGCTTTCCTGCTCAGCCTCACTCCTTTCACTGATACACATTATAAATTACAATCTCCCTAAGGTACCTATGGATATTATTTCTCCATGTCCCAAAGCAGACTTTCCCCCCCCCAAAATCCCATCTGAACATGTCAAGTTGCCTAGTTTTTTGAGGCATATAGGAATGGCTAATGTTGCTGCCAGGGGTGATGCCTGAGCAATGTAAGTTGAGGAATCCCTTCTCCCAGTGGCATTGGGTACAGGCTGCAGCACTAGGAACAGCACATCCAAAAAGGAGTTAAAATTCTCGCTATCAATTGCCTTTATGGAATTCGTTCTTAACTACAGATCCAACGGGCCACTTTGGCAGAGGAAATGCCACGCCATAGGGAACTAAGCTTTGAATGGCTGGCTGTGGGTTACAGGGATACCCCAATAGCTTCTTTCAGTGTACAGAGCTGTACGCTATGTATAGATCATTAAAAAAATGTTTGCTACGGCAGCACAAAGTCCACTTAGCTTAAGTCTTCTATTACGTTCACGCATAGCTGCAGCTCGTCTGCTGCATGAGTAACTCTTACGAAGTCCAGTGGTGTTAGAGACCCAAGGGGAGACAATTTGAGCTTACTCACAAAGCAAACAGCTTTGTCTATTTGCATGTTTGCAACAGAGACAGCTCTGAGTTCAAGGTAGCTCTTCTATGGACTACAGCAGCCGTAATTCCTCTGCGGTCAGAGGAATGATCTGGGAAAACAACTTCAAACACCAACTGTTTAAAACTCATTTTGTTCAGCTTTCAGAGGTAGACAGATATCCCATTAAAGTGGTCAAATGAATACGAGAAAATTGCTTCTGTGAATTATGGGTGAAAATCTGGCTGGATTATCAGGCTCTACTCGGAGGCCAGCTACACGTAGAGTTCCTCAGGGGTCTGTACCACAGCCCTCCCTGTTTAACCTCTTCATCAATGACCCAGAGACGGAGTGCATGCTCACCAAGTTCGCAGGTGACACCAAACTGAGGGAATGTGTCCTATGAGGAGAGGCCAAGGGAACATCACTCGTTTACTGGAGAAGAGAAGACGATCTGAGGACCTAATAGCAGCCTCAAAATCTCTAAGAGAAGGTTATCAAGACAGAGACAGGCTCTTTACTGACGTGCAGTGGGAGAACAAGAGACAATGGTTGTAAATCAAAACTATAAAGGTTCCAAAGAGATATAATGAAAAATATTTCCCTCCAAAGATAATTAAGTGAGGGGACAGGGATCTGAAGAGGTTGTGGTACCTCCAGCCTTGGAGGTTGTCAAAGATCCAACTGGACAAAGCACTGAACAACCTCATCTGTCCTCAGTGTTAATCCTGCTTTCAGCAGGAGGTTGCACCTCCCAAGGCCCTTTCCAATCCAAATAATTCTATGAATATGTATGCTTACATCCAGTGATATATCCGATATCAGAACAAAAATCTATTTTGGCTTGTAGATGTGCGATCTGCTGTGCAGCTGTACGTGAAATTCATCTTGTGGCAGAAGCCCAACATAAAGAATCACAGATTAGCTATATCTTCTTTCAAATAAATGCAAAGTAGCTGGGTTTAGCTTTGTTTATTAGATCTACCTCTATCACTGCTCAGTGAGATTGGTTGCCTAAGGGCATAATGAGCGCAAGATTACCATTTTTTGAAAAGCACAATGCTGCCACAAATAACACTTATGTGCCAACCCTCCAGAGATCAAGAATAAACTTCCTGAAAGAAATTCTAAAATATTCTGTCTCTCTCAAGCCAACAGCCCTGGCAACAGTGTTATCTCACAGGCTTGTTCTTGTCCCTAAATCACAGCTTTAAAAAGTTTTTGTCTTTGTTTTTTTTCAACCGATATCAGGTCGCGGTAACTTTTCTCAGGGAACTGCCTCAGCACAGCCAACACTGATACGACACTGAGACTCCTGAACAAGGTTTATCAATACCACCAAAGCCCTCATATTGTGGAATTCCAAGCTGCCCTATCCAACCAGGATGAGCTTATTTTGCAGGACCCCTTTAATACTTACATTTGGTGAGACCAATAAACTTTTTTTGACATTCCTGGCACAAATGTTCTAGATGTTGGTCTCTGGCTGCTTACATCACTGTCAGGCGAAAACATTTTTCATGATGTCAGGCTCAGAAAGTCAGTAAAGAAAAGGTGAATAGGGAGAGGCCATCCTTTCACTGTGCCAAGTTCATGATCCATGCCAAACCACCTACAAGATATCAAGGCTGGAGAGCTGCCTGGCAGAGAAGGACCTGGGGGTACTGGTTGACAGCCAACTCAACAAGAGCCAGCAGTGTGCCCAGGTGGCCAAGAAAGCCAGCAGCATCCTCGCTTGTATCAGGAATGGTGTGGCCAGCAGGGGCAGGGAAATGATTGTCCCCCTGTACTCAGCCCTGGTGAGGCCGCATCTCGAGTGCTGTGTCCAGTTTTGGGGCCCTCAATACAAAAAAGACATCGAGGCCCTGGAGCATGTCCAGAGAAGGGCAACGAAACTGGTGAAGGGGCTGGAGCACAGGTCTTATGAGGAGCGGCTGAGGGAACTGAGATTGTTTACCCTGGAGAAGAGGAGGCTGAGGGGAGACCTTATTGCCCTCTACAACTACCTGAAAGGAAGTTGTGGCGAGCTGGGGGTCGGCCTCTTCTCGCAGATAAGTAGTGACAGGACAAGGGGGAACGGCTGCAAGTTGCACCAGGGGAGGTTTAGGTTGGATATTAGGAAAAACTTCTTCACGGAAAGAGTAGTGAGGTATTGGAACAGGCTGCCCAGAGAGGTGGTTGAATCACTGTCCCTGGAGACATTCAAAAGACATGTAGACGTGGCACTCCAGGGCATGGTTTAATAGGCATGGTGGTGTTAGGTTGACGGTTGGACTTGATGATCTTGGAGGTCCTTTCCAACTTTAGGGATTCTATGATTCTATGAAGGCATAGTCTTTCCATTGCAAAGTACCAACTGACTGACAGCTGTCGCTGTACAAGACCTAAACAAAACTGCAAAAGACATATCAATAACGGGTTTTGGTGTTATGAAGTGACTGAAGTACTTCAAGGATGGTCTATTGCAGCTGCTTTGAACACCATGTGCGAGTGGTGAGAAAATATCAGGACTGGTATAACAAGAATGCTGAGGATATAAAAAAAATAGCTTGGTGAAAAATGTTGCATGTTTCTGTTTGGATGACTGAGAAGTACCTAAATCCAAGAAAACTACATTTTACACACAGTCTAGATTGAGAACTATACTCATATTTAGTGAAGCAAGAAACGAAACGAGCTCTGAGCATGTTTAAATCAAACTAATGTGAGAATTCTTCAATGCTTTTACAACAGTGTATCCCAGCAGACCCATTCTGCTCAGAAACAGCCTTCTGAAAGAAATGCAGCCAAAACTAAGGCAGGTGGCCTTCTCACTCAAAAACCTGTTAAATAAAAAACCCAAGACCTCCGAAAATGAAACTGATTAAGTGCCTCAGCACACCACAGTGTAATCATGAGCACCAAATACGTTGATTTGGAAGTTAAAAACGTGGTTCTCTTGCTCTCAAGTAATAAGGCACCATGCCACAAAACTCCTACAGCTGGATGATACGCTAGGCCAAATAATTCAGATGCAGACCTCTAAAAACGTTCATAATTTATAACTGTGTTTTGTGACCTCTAAAGACGATTCCCACTATTTACTGGGTTTCTTTCTTTTGCATTGTTCACAGGTTCTGCTTATTCCTGCTATCCATTTCAATTCTCCCTCCCACGGTGCTCAGTGCAGCTTTCAAGCCAGAGCTGTTACTCTGCCTTTCAACCTTCCCGCAGGTACTTTGTGTGTGTTCTCTCCTACATATGTATATTCTCCCACTGGTGTATTTAGTTTTTCCTTTCCATTCAAAGTGATCACTTGTTTTATACACCTGTATTTCTCCAGGCACCCTCAGCCTTTCTCAGACACCTCTTCCTCATTAGTCTGAACAGATTTTCAGTTGTTTCTTGAGAACGCAGGCTGTGTTATACACGCAGTCCCCCCACACCGTGTCTATTTATTTGGGCAAATGCTGGGAACTCAAGATTTGCCTGTGTAGGTCACTGCTGTTATCAAGCAGGTCTACCATGGCACTGGTCCACAGCTTGTGTCTCTTCAGATGGGACTCATCACACCTAACCTCAGCTTCCTATAGACCGATGCTTAAACTACACCTCCTCAGTAATCAACAGCCAAATAGGTGGGACGGTGTGATCAACGCTCAGCAGTGTCTACCTCTCACCAGCAGCTACTGAGTGAATCCAGATATTTCATGGAGACTAGATGTTTCCATTTTAAACTACGTTAGAGAACAGCATCAGTGCCATAGAATAGAATAGAATAGAATAGAATAGAATAGAATAGAATAGAATAGAATAGAATAGAATAGAATAGAATAGAATAGAATAGAATAGAATAGAATAGAATAGAATAGAATAGAATAGAATAGAATAGAATAGAATAGAATAGAATAGAATAGAATAGAATAGAATAGAATAGAATAGAATAGAATAGAATAGAATAGAATAGAATAGAATAGAATAGAATAGAATAGAATAGAATAGAATAGAATAGAATAGAATAGAATAGAATAGAATAGAATAGAATAGAATAGAATAGAATAGAATAGAATAGAATAGAATAGAATAGAATAGAATAGAATAGAATAGAATAGAATAGAATAGAATAGAATAGAATAGAATAGAATAGAATAGAATAGAATAGAATAGAATAGAATAGAATAGAATAGAATAGAATAGAATAGAATAGAATAGAATAGAATAGAATAGAATAGAATAGAATAGAATAGAATAGAATAGAATAGAATAGAATAGAATAGAATAGAATAGAATAGAATAGAATAGAATAGAATAGAATAGAATAGAATAGAATAGAATAGAATAGAATAGAATAGAATAGAATCGAATCATTAAGGTTGGAAGTGACCTCAAGGATCATCTAGTCCAACCGTCCTACCACCACCTACTACCCACTAAACCACGTCCCTAAGTACCACATCTAACCTTTCCTTAAACACCCTCAGGGATGGTGACTCCACCACCTCCCTGGGCAACCCGTTCCAATGCCCGACCACCCTTTCCGAGAAGAATTTTCTCCTCATCTCCAACCTGAACCTTCCCTGGTGCAACTTCTCACCAAGGAGCATATACAAAGACACCGTAATTTAGACCAAATTCTCTGCCGCAAATACTCTGTTACACACACTTGGACTAAGCCAATACAATAGCAAAATAACACATAACAACTGAGGGAAGAGCTACATGTCGTAGTTCTTAGCAAAATATGAGAAACCCAACCACAGTCATTTATAATTCTCCTTCATGCCTTACAGCAACAGGTCTAGCTAGATAAATTATACCTCTTTATCGATTAACACAGTTGCTTGAAAACTAGATGGAAGTATTTGCAAGTTTTGATTTTTGCAGTTTATTCTACACAACACGTTACACCTATACAACGTATGGGAGCATTCAGAATGCACTTGATACAGTCGATATTTTCTTCTCTTTTTCCCTCCGTAACACCAAAGCTACTCAATGAAAGCCTCCATATCTTTGATGTGGTCAGCTATCTTAAATTCATTATGGGGAAAAAAAGCCATTTTGTTATTATGAGATCTGGAAATACCTTGTAGGATTTACATCATTGTAAGCCTACTGAATACTAAAGTAGCTCTGTATGTATTACCGCAATTATTTATTCATTCTCTAGATGAAACAAGTGGTAAGATAAATTCTCTGAGTCAGCAAGCCTCATTTTATACTGCCAACTCATAGAGTAATTTAGGAGGCACCTTCAGAGGTCACATACTCCAAGCACGCAACTCACATGAGAATCACAGAATCATAGTCTCCTGAGCTGGAAGGGACCCATAGGGACCATTGAGTTCAACTCCTGGCTCCACACAGGACCAGCCCCATCACAGCAGATGACTGAGAGCGTTGGCCAGACGCTGCTTGAACTCAGCCCAGATCGGAGCAGTGACCACTGCCCTGGGGAGCCTGTGCCAGGGCCCCACCACCCTCTGGGGGAAGAACCTTCTCCTGATCCCCACCCTAACCCTCCCCTGGGGCAGCTCCAGGCCGTTCCCTCGGGTTCTGTCGCTGGGCACCAGAGGGAGGAGATCAGCGCCTGCCCCTTGGCTCCCCCTCAGGAGGAAGCTGTAGGCTGCCATGAGCTCTGCCCTCAGCCTCCTCTTCTCCATGCTGAACAAGCCAAGGGACTTCAGCCTCTCCTCATACATATTACCCTCTTCATCATTTTTGTTGCCCTCCTTTGGACACTCTCCAGTAGTTTTATGTCCCTTTTGTACTGTGGCACCAAACTGCACCCAATACTCCAGGTGAAGCCGCCCCAGCGCAGGGCAGAGTGGGACCATCCCGTCCCTGGCCCGGCTGGCAATGCCGTGCTTGATGCCCCCCAGGAGACGGTTGCCCTTCCTGGCAGCCTGGGCACACTGCTGGCTCATGTTCAACTTGCTGTCGACCAAAATGAGGTCCAACTAGACCAAGTTGGTCAGGGCCTTGTCCAGTTGAGTCTTGAACACCTTTAAGGATGATTCCTCATCTGTATTAACTCTGTGTCCTATTGATAATGCCACCAGGAATTCTATTTGTGGTGCCTGCATACAGAAGCTTTCTATTTACTGTATCTCCACTTTCATACTATTTCTTAAAATCCGAACAAGAAGAGATGTAAAACACTGCCAGTAAACTCAGAGCCAGATGTAAACAGGTTCATGTGTATGAAAACTTGGTTTAATTATACCAACCAGTCAAATAAAAAGACATCCTATATCCCCTCAAATATTGCCAATAAATCCTTGTTCTGTTAAGCACTCGTAGAACTCCCACTTCAACCCACACACAGTGTGGTTCAAACACGTTTAGCATTTTACTACTTGGTTTTTCAAAATAAAAGCAGAGGTCTTCTGAGACTTTTTCAGGCTTTTTATGAAGTTATTTCAATTTTACAAGTATCTGAAATCATCTCTTGTCAGTTCATGGCAATAATTCAAAGAAAAAAATTCCTTGAAGTTTTCTGAATTTAAAAGCGTCATTTTCTGCTTTTGAAAAAAGCATTAAAAAAAATCCCCAAACTTCTTCATATTTTCTAACAAAAGGAAGCCCAACCTCCACTGTTATCCAATAATTCGTCTCACCTATACACAGCAGTATTTTGTTTTGCTCAGTTGCAAGCCTATCGGAATACTACCGCTTGCTCTGCCGCAAGAGATTCTCAAGTCTTCAGCATTCCGCACATTATTTTAAACATATAATTAAAGAAAGTTTCAAAAGATTACATGACAGTAGCAACAGTAAGTTCTGAAATCATGAAAGCTGCTTGAAATGTGTAATGAATACAGTATGGTCCGTATTCATTTCAAGGGGCGTGTTACACTGGCAATGTATTATCTCATAGCACTGAGACAAAATATAGTGTATGTATTCACTGGTATTAACAGGGACAAGACAGCACAGGTATCATAGAATCATAGAGTATCTCAAGTTGGAGGGGACCCATAACGATCCTCGAGTCCAACTCCCTGCTCCTCGCAGGACTTCCTGCAACTAAACCACATGACTAAGAGTGTTGTCCAGATGCTCCTTTAACTCTGACACGCCTGGTGCCATGACCACTTCCCTGGGGGGCCTGTTCCAGTGACCAACCAACCTCTCAGTGAAGAACCTTTTCCTAATGTTCAACCTGACCTTCCCTTGATGCAGCTTCATTCCATTTCCTCTGGTCACCAGAGAGAGGAGATCAGCACTTTCCCCTTCCCTGTCCCCCTTGAGGAAGAACATGATGAGGTCACTCCTCTCAGCCTTCTCTTCTCCAAGCTGAATAAATCAAGGGACCTCAGCTGCTCCTCTTAAGTCTTGTCCTCGAGGTCTTTCATCATCTTGATCAACGTTCTGTGGAAATACTCTAATATGTTAATGTTCTTCTATTGAGGCGCATGGTTTTTGAGGGGAGGATGCACCAGTGTAGTGCAGAGTGGGACAATCACTTTCCTCAACAGGGTAGCTATGCTCTGCTTGATGCACCCAGGAGACAGTTGGCCTCTTTGGCTGCCAGGACACACTGCTGACTCATATTCAACTTGCCATCAACCCAAGACCCTCAGATCTCTTTCTACAGGGCTGCTCTCCAGACTCTTGTCCCTCAATTTGTATGTATAACCAGCATTACTGCATTGCAGGTGGAGAATCTGGCACTTGCTCTTGTTCAATTTCACATGGTTGGTGATTTCCCAACTCTCTAGTCTATCCAGATCTCTCTGTAAGGCTCCTCTACCCTTGAGGGAGTCACAGCTCCTCCTAGTTCAGCATCAAACTTAATGTACATTCAACTCCTGCATCCAGAACAGTTCAACAGTTTTTCTTTCAAACACACCAAACTGAACTACAGGAAACTATCAAGGTGTCTTGTGTAAGGATAGACAGAGCTCCTGAGTGCCTCACACAGGGTAGGAATGGCAGCTCCTGAAAAAGGGGCTCCTCGAGTCCCAGTTCAAGGTTGTGACTCTTCTCTTATTCCAAACCACCTTTTCTTTTCTCTTTATGTTTTACCAAAAAATGCAGAGCTTTAAAAAAAAAGATCATTTTGGCATGTTGTGTTCACGTTACCTGCTGAATACAAATCTTGTCCAACTGAAACCCAGTGGGAGGTGGGGATAAGAAAAAAGTGAAAATCTCTGTATTACTGTCATAATCACAAAAGCCATGCATATATCCAGCACCTAACTCTACTGTAAATCCCACAAAGTAGGGTTTGCTGAGAAAATAATGCATGAGATATCGTTCGCTACAATCTAGAAGTCTTTTCATACATAATTTTGTAGCTTGCACTATGCTGTTTCAACGCGCTAAAGAACAACAACGCACATGCAACACCCCAACCACCCGGTATGAAAAATAACAGTTCGCGATCTTAAAAATGAAATCTGTTCAAAAACGCAACTATGATGCACACTTTAAATGCCTGTTAGACAAGTTAGGCAAGAAATAAATATACGGTAATTTAAAATCCTGCCTTCAAATTTCTAGACATTTTGCTGAATAAAATGGCTAACACAAAAGATTGCATATTTTAATTCTCTTACTTCTCTAGACAATAAATTGTGTGATATCTCCTTCTATAGCATTTATCAGATAATTTGCTCTCAATATCATATTCTGATGACCGCATTGTTCTTCCCTTGCTTGGAGAAACTGAGGCAATGAAAAAATAGTGAATTTTCCAAGGTGTGAAACAGAAACAGGATTATCAAACAGATTTTCTGTTCTAACATTTCCTTGTTACTCAATGGCAGAATTGTCATTTATTAAAAAAAATACAGGCACTTTCTACAACATGGGTTGAAATGCAAGTATTTGTACCTGCAGTAATTATAATTTAAATCATCTTAATCACTGCCGAGCACTACTACGCTTCCACTTTGAAAACTGCAGGCTAGTGAGCATTAACTACTGAAATCAGCAGCAAGCTTGGCACAAACAGACAGTTCAGCTGGCTTGCAGCAACAGTTATCTGCAATGCTTTTAAAATACATATGGTATCAAACACCAGAAAATATTCCCTATTATTGTCACAGTCTATTGGGATCAAGGAATAGCTTCTTTGGGCTTTATGTTCGAGAAATATATAGACAAACAAGCAATAAATTTTGCTGCAGGAAAAAAAAAAAATCTATTGAACTGAATTACAGTGGTACCAGATATGGCAAACGCTGAAATGTTACTAAGGTAAGACGTTTTAAAACATTATAATTCTTCTTTGAGAATTAGACATATGTCTGAACTCCTCTGCTACAGTTCATTTGAATTTGCTTCCTAATTACCGCAGCAATGTTTTTGTGCATAAATACATATTCCTGCGTGATTATGGCCCACGGTGATGCAAACGGTTAAACTCTCTGACATGGGGGGGGGGGGAAAAAAAAAAAATAAAGATTTCAAAAGTGGCAGGAGAGTATCTACTCATTTCAAACACATGATTATCTTTCCATATTTCAAAAGGAAAGGCCTTTTGAGGCACAGAAATATGCATGTGAATAGAAACATACTGAAAAGTCTCAGCTTTCAGGTATAATGCTTTTCAGTTAGAAAGGCAGAAGATGGGGGAACTTTCAATTCTCTCTGACACGCTTAAAGGGCGCTGAACACACCACCAGGCATTATGATTTCTGTCCTCTCTCCCGGCTACTTGCAGTTCACTACCGCTTCTCCTAAGCTGTGTCGATATCCCAATTAAAAACTACAAGAGCCACAGCGAGCCCCTCCGCAGCTGAACCGGACCTATTTCATACCGAGCGGGTTATCAGACACAGAACCCATAAACGGCCTCAAAAACAGAATACAAGAAGAAAAAAAGAAACCTTCACCTTGGAAATATTAAGAGTAAAAAGGACATATTGTTTTTTGCAGGAAGGATCTCACAAACACAGAAACTAATGCCATCTATTTCATCCCTTTTGCAGGAATGGGGTGTCAGGGATTTTAAAGGAATCCGGGTAATGCCCAAGACAAATTGGTTTTGCTCTCTTCAAGGCAAAAACTTGGCTGAAAAGAAGTTGCGACTAGGCTTGTCACCAAGTCCATTATTCTGATTTTCTCCCTATTTTCACCGGTTTTCTTCCTTCAACCCTCCTGGTCATCTTGTATTCGAGTTCCTTCTGCCACCTTTACAGCTAGTATTTTAGTTTCTGGGTAGTTTCACGGAACAGAGAAAACCACAGAATTTTGAATTTCTATATTCTCAACACAGAAAAAAACCACTTTACTTAACCTTTCACTCTTTTTGCAGCAGAGCCTGGCCAACGCTGACATCTGGGCTGCAATTCATCTAATACCAAACCAGGCGCATCTGTCTTACTCCCTCTGTTTGCAGCGGGCGTAAAATGTGGCTGCAGCCTACAAGGTTGGTTCAGCTCTTACCGTGGCTGGGCTCTCCCTGATGGTAAGAATATCAGCAGCAGACACCACAGCTCCTGGGCAGGACTTGATACCTCCCACAATAAAATGAGATGAGGACCATGATATGCCTACACCAGGAGCAGGACACAATACAGAGCACCGATTATCCTCAAGCATGGCGTGAACCGCGTCCTTTACACAAATCCTCCCCAAAACCCAACATCCTCTGTGCTACAGAAACAGGATTTTTTTCTGTTTTCCTACAGAAACAGAAAGGCGGATTAAATCCGCCGTCCCTTTTCCCTACATGCCCGCGTGCACGAATGGTGAACCGTCAAAACCTCGCAGGAAAAAGGCTGTGTCTGAATCGCAGCTCATTGTTCCGCGAACCTAAAAGAGCCTCACAAAATCCATCAGCTGGCAGATGCAAACGGCCCCGTCTCGAGCGCTGCGTTTCAGCAGCTCCTCTGGCCTGAACAGAGCCCTCTCTCCCACCGAAGGCCAAGTTATTAAGAAATTGTTTGTCGACTTAGATTGGATTGATCATTTATTTCCCAAACTCCTTTTCCCATCATGTACTCATTATACGCCTCCTCCCGATGTAAGAGGACATTTATTAGCTTCTGCATTTATTGTGCTGGCAAACAGAAACATTTCGCAGCGTTTCCTGGGGATTCTCTCATTTATCTATCGGTTATGGGACTGCAGTATTTTTAGGGGCAGAAAAAATTAAAATATCACTCAGACTGACAGCAGTGAAAATGAAGTCGGTATGTGCTTGGGAAGGCTATTTCAGCCTTTAGGTTTACAAGACTATTCACAAAAAAAATCCCGTGGCACCATTTCACATAAACATTATTGCTTTATAATGGGAAAAATTACTAACTACCGCTCAGGCAGAAAAGGACTATTTTAAAGAGAAAAGCTGCTCAGAGAATGTTTTAATGCGTATAGTGTCATTGATACTTGTTTACATTAGGTACTTCTTGGTTTCAAATGCAATTGCACAAAGGACAGGGAACAGAAAAGAAGTGAAAACAGGGACTGGTCTGTATTTCACTTTGTTTACATCCAGTGCTCGGCTTGCCCAAAAGTACTGGGCAATTCAAAAAAAGTGTGCAATATATTCAAAAGATAAATGCATTTAAGGGAAAGTATTTCTATCAGATTCCCAGGAAACTGAAAGAGATTAAAGGATTATTCCTGTTGAATTGTTCCTAATATCACATAAACAGTAAAAATTCTAGAAGGTATCCTAAAATTCAGGATTTTACTTGTCAGGTGGTTCAATCTAGAGTGGCAGCATTTTCTAAACATGCTCCCTGGACAAACAAATCCACTCAAACTATCTCACTGAGTGTTGTTTTAAATACAGTGTTAACTTAGTACAGCTTTTGTTCCTAAACTTCAACTTCTGGAAAGAGGGTGGGAGGAGGGAACAGACTTGGGTAAAACAAAAGCTGCTTATTCATTAACTACCCATATGTTAAAACATTTTGCCGTATCGTACGAAATGCGATAAACGCTGCCTTTTAACGTTCAAACGACAAATTGGTTTGTTCTATTTTGCCTGTTTAAAAAAATTCTCTCTCATGGTATTTTTCTTTGCTCCTCAAGAAAGGGAATGGAAAAAGGGCAGCTGAAACTATAAAGGAAAACAGATGCAGACACAATCACTAAGGGTGACTTAGGCAACGCTGACATGTTTACGCTTAAGTGTATGCATCCACTAATTTGTATTCATAAAAGTGAGCGGTGCTGGCTGAACAACCTGCTTAGCTTCGTTAGGATCTGGCACGTGTTTTTGCGGGACAGCTGTCCCACAGGAGAGACGCGTGTGTTCCCACGTTGTGCACGCAGACAGGTCCAGCTCGCCGTGATTTCCAGTCCTTCCACCAGACAAAGCAAGCAATGGCAGAGGAAAGGTGTCATCCAGGTCTCCTGACAACATGATTTTGGACACGGGAATAAAGAAGAGCGACCCAAAAGAGGTGCCCAACATGCTGCTTTTCCATTGCTTTGTCTTTTCAGGGTTGCCCCGTATGTTCCCACTCCCGTCACGTTTATCCTCATCTGGATTTTTCACTCGCAGGAGGAACGTGTATATGCGGCCAGACTGCACAAGCACCAAGACTCAAGTGACTTTAACACAAACCAAAACACTCTCAGAGAAAAATAGTGATTAGTGGTGACCAGTTATCATGGGACCGTAAATAAATACCTGTTCTTGAAGTACAGCAGGAGGTCAGTAAATGCTGAAATCCAGAGCAAAGATAATTGTATAACTGAGGAAAAGTTACAGAAAACAACGCAATTCAAGCAGTGAGGACTTAAAAGCTGCGGGAGCAGAAATAGGTTTATGAAAGAAATCATCTTTGCAAAGCTACATGATAGTCAAACACAAACCGCTATATAAATATCCAATTCCTGAAAAATATTATTTCCCTGTTTCTTGGGTCAGTAAATCCCCTGTTTACTACCAAAATCTCTGAGAGTTTGAATTGTAGAGGTTTTGAGCATCCACATTTCCAATCAAAGTCTATCCCACTTCTCTGAGCGTATCTCTGCATAACACAGACAGTGCAACCTCAAAAAAATGCCTTCCCCCATACCTGAGGGAATGTCAGGGCCAACATTCTGTACGAAACAACACCAAGGCATCCTATAGGCTAAGAAAGAGACATCGGGATGAGTTTAAAACATCATTTTTAGCCAAAAAGCGTAATGAAATATAGCAGGAAGAGCGGAGGGAAAATCTCGAAGTCAGTTCTGGCCAGTGATACAAGAAAAATGTAGTAAACCAGAAGTTACCCAGGAAAACAAAGCTGGAAGAATGATGATGGGTTAGAGAGATATAGTAACAGATAAAATAAAGGCAAAAATACAGCCCATAACTGCGTTATAAAAAGCACAGCGTGTTTGAAAAGTCTTGAGAGATCACGTAAATCCATGCCTGCTGCTCTGAGTTATTAGTTTGCACCCTGAATGCCGTTATCCCCAGGTTTTCCGTAAATTCTTACAAAAGGAAAACACGGAATTACCCATCTTTCACCCCAAACTAAAACTACCAAAAATCAGAACTCATGGTTTTGCACATATTGGCTGAGTTACATGTTAAAAGTTATCAAGCCTCTTACTGCACAGGAGAAAAGCCTGGAATATTAGTTATCACACTCTTTTTTTCATCTCCATTTATATACAGACACACATATAGAATGGAAAAATAATCTATAAACAAACATTTAGAGAAACATCAATACCTACTATTCAGCATGGAACAACTCCTTATTTTGTTATTAAGCGGCATTTCAGCATTGCTATTGATTGCATATGTGATAGTGAAAGATGAGACTGAAACAGGTATTTTTTTAATGGGAAAATGTCTCAGAAGGAAATGCCATGCATTTTTGGTGGGCTTGGCGGGGGAAAAAAATACGGGTGAGGTGTGTATTTAATAACTAGCGTATTAGCTATTTATTCAGAAAACGATAAATAAAAGATAATGAGCAGGGAAAAAAAATAAAATCAAGGCTTAGAAACAACTGTTCAGAATAACGATTGTGGCTCCGTGAGATATGGAGGGAGCGCATTAATGCAGCACTCCAGTCAGAAGGCTACAGCTCCGTCTGTCTTTGTCAATCAGGTTGAGGTTTCAGATATTGTAATTGGTAGCAAGTTTCCTAATCTCAACCTGCCAGGCAAGAAGCGTTCAACAAAAGCCCTATCCCCAAAATATAATGAAATTTGAAGAGAGAAATTTTCTAATATTGGCAACATGAAGCAAAATCACAGGTTGGGTTGACAGCTTTATTATGCTGAACTGACAAAAACATTACGCTCTGGTCAGTACTAAAAAGGGGGGGGTTTCATGAGCAGGATGGAAATACAAAGCACTGGGAAACTCTGATGAACTTCTACTTTTATCTCATTGGTGCAGCATATGAGCTCAGACATCGAAAAGTCTCCCGGCCCAAGCAGAAAATGAGAAATTAATCTATCTCGATTTTAGACTCGGGTCTCCTGCTGCACCAGTTTGGGGAAAACTGCAAGAACCCACTGTCACAGCTGAATATCCATTAAGAAAAAAAAAGAAACCAATAACTTCGTAGAGATAATACAATTCATTAATAATTACATCATATGCTATGATATACAGTAGTATTCTTCAAATGGAAGCCATATATTTTATTGCTTCTATCTGAAAACTGTTTGGAAATAGGGTTAGGTATTGGTATATAGGGGTTTTATATATATCTCTATATCCCTCCCCATATATATCTATATATCCATATATATATATGGGAAGGGATGGAGACAGAGAAATACATAGCCAGACAGAAAGAAGCCAAAAAACCCCAAACGTACCACTGAAAACTTCTTATAAAAATGGATGGGAAATAAGAATGATGGAATTCTCCTCTTTCAAGCTATGGATATTTAGAGACTGATGCTATAAAGACCAGTTAAAATGTGTAGTTATTGTTAAGTGATAGGAAGTGATAGGAAGAGAAGGAAGGTCTGCTACCTGCCTTTCGGCAAGTCTTCTCTGAAGCACAGGAGTTTGGTCAGGTCGAAGACAACACAGCCATTCCTGAAAGCACCAGTTTAACAGCAGAAGAGAGATGACCAAGCACACTTAGCTGTGCCACGTTTGCCAAATCGACCTCTCCAGAGAGAGGACTACGAACCATCTCCACAGAGGCAACCTGGAGAAACTCTGGAAGGTGGGGAAGTCCTAAGAGATTCCTTTACAGACCACGGTCTCAAAAAAAGACATTGGCAGTATACGGTAAAGCAGCTAGCGAAAGGCTGCTCTACTCATCTGTGCTAAGAAAGATGCAAAATATAAAGAAATGTAGAACACAGTGAATATTGCCATTATAATCATGTTTAGAACAGAAAAGTACTTTGTATTACAATGGACAATTTGGAAAACTCAACCAGTATTACGTGTGTCCTACCAGGAAAGTACCCATCGCACTTAACCAACAAGTACAAGAGCCTGGCAGCTCTCTGCTAGAGCTAATTCCATTTCTTCATGGGAACAATGCTAAAAGGTTTGCCGAGTTTTCCCTGAGTGCTCCGCACCTAGTATCACCAGGCAAAACCACATCCTGCTTTGCTGGGTCCAGCCTGAAGTCTTGAAACACTGTACCTACATCAGTGCTATTTGATTTTGAAAGACATCAAAGAACACAGTACAAATGTGTGGAGAGTAAACATGTTCGCCCTAGCAAATACAAACACCTAAACACAAGAGGTGAGAGCCGAATCATCCCCTGGTTATGAAATTCTTGCTGATACAGTCATGCAAGATCGAAGGAAGCAAACAGACTGATCACTTAAAACAAACAGAAATAAAAAATGTTTAAACTGCTAAAATACATTGTAGGAACGAAAAATGTTTGTAGTCATTTTTACTTTACTGCTTTATAATAGTCCCCCTGCGTTATCTACATCTTGCAAACCACAGTTTACAACAAACATAGTAAACAGATTCTGATTATTTAGTTGCTGAGATTTGAAAAGGTAAACAAGACTCTGAAGCATCTGAACAACCGTGGAACTCGCATTGTTTGCATCCGAGCACTTATGTTCATTATAAACACCTACAAAAAGCCAATACTTGGCTGCGAAACTGAACGGTATATCATCTTTTCTGAGCACTGGGGCTATCACTGCAAAGCATGTTGGTCCATGCTAAGCCTTGAATAGAAAAAAGGAAGAGATCATTAAATTATAATTTCCCCACGCAATTGGTATGAGCATTTCCTACCAACAGGATTAGCGTGAACGCGAGATCCCAGAATAAAGCTGCTCAGCAGTGAGGATGGCAGTTTAGTGTCTAGGAAATTTGATTTCTCTGAAAATCCTGACACATCATAATAGCAAAATCCTATTTACTGTAGCAAGCAGGATGGATAATACTATTTAACACCTGGTATAGTGTGTGCCATCAGCTCACAGCTTTGTGCTCTGTGTGCTCATCCTACCTTAAGGTTAATGCTCCTTGACAGCCTACATGGTAAGTAGAATCCCCAAATTAAGTGCCGAACCTACGATTTGCAAATCCTTCCTCAAAATTTAAGCCATGAAAAAATGGCTGTAGATAAGAGGATCACATTTCCAGAACTTATGTCTATATTCTCAGGCTCTGATGTGGCAGCAAGCGCTGTACACATGGTGCAGGAGTCTCCCTGCACAGAGGCCACTGAAGCCAGCAAGGACATGTACAGAAATTATAGAATCGGCAAGGAAGAGCTACCAGGGCAGTAACTTGTTGACTGCTAAATCTGTAGCGTGTCTAACGTAACGCTGAAACCTCCCAATGCTCACGGATTAATTTTATTACCTTACACCGTACGCATATTCACACGCAAACTACTCAATCCTTACCGAGAGTATTTCTAGGAAACTCACAAGCACAGGAACGTCGCTGGACTGAGAAATATCCTGATTAATATGGGGATACACCTCTTGCTCATTCACACTCATAAACTAAATAGTTGTGTCATACAGCAGTGTATTAAAATTAATTTCCTTCTGTTCCTGTGACTGGGGGCATGATTCTTGTAATGATGCATAATAGCATTAGGAAGCAGCGTAACACGAAAGTAGTTGCAATTGTTGAAGAAAATTTGAACGAGGGAGAGCTGCAACATTCTTGAAGCAACAGAAGCACGTGGAGATACACCTCGTTGTGAATGTCTGCCTGACGCCAAAACTACAGGCAGAAGAGGGAGCAAAAATATCCTGAGGCAAAAGCAACTGGGTGAAGGAACGACAGAGTGTCGACTGCTCTGTGGACAGCATGAACGCAGCTGTTGATGCTGACTGGAACCTACACATCACAGCAACATCAGAGATGTAAAGGTGGTTATGAAGTCTATAGCCACTGGGGCTTGGAACTGACCTTGAAACCAGTGGCACGACGGAAGGATGATGGACGTGGGGGAGCTGAACAGAAAAGTGATGAATACAACAGGACAGAAGCGTATGAGTGTGCGTATACACATGGAAAACTACGTTCGAGAAAAAGGTCGGTAAGTTTGCTCTTCAAGGTAGCAAGCTGCACAACCTGTCCAAGACTTTAGTTTTCCTTTTTCTTGCTCTGCTATTTTAAAAGAAAAATCAAATGGTTTAAAATATTATACTGATATTATTATATTTATTATACTAAATAATTAAGACAATATAGGGTATATATACATCAATGATTCGAATACCATCTTTTGGGTTTGGGTCTTCCTGCTGTTGTCAAGAAGCACCATTAGCCTCTCAGCAGACGATGAAAAACACGGACAAATTTTTCTCAAAGCTTAATGTGCGATCTCTTAAGCAACAGCTTTACAGCCTAGTCAGATATACAGAATGAGAAGGTTATTCTTTAACTCCTTTGTTAAACTATCCCATTTTGCTTTGCTGCTGTGGAGCATGTAATAACTCACAGCTTATGTGCTATCTTTGACCTAGAAACACTGGCAGCTGTTAGGGGAATCGTTGGGTTTTTTGGAAAGTATCAAAAGGTTTTTAGCACATAAACCAAATTTATGAACAGATACCGCCCTGGAGAATAGAATTGTTTATGTTTTAGTATCACAGCTGTCACTGGTGCACAGTTATTTTGTCCTGTATTAAACCCCTGAAAAGGTTGAGCATCTTCACTCAGTCACTGAAATATTTTATAATTGACAGGCTTCATCTGGCACTGAATATGTATAATAATTTTCTCCGTAAGGAGCACACTGTGCTGACACTAATCTGTTCTGTTGTCATCTCCCTTTATTATCAATGTCTGCATTGTTTTTTCAGAAGCATCGAAGAACACAAATACAAAGCTTCTAATTGAAAAAAGCTAAGTAATCAAAAAGCCAATTAATCACACAGATGAGCTCTGACACTCCATGATGCAACAGATAGAAATACCACATACGCATAACTGAAGTATTTTTAAAGTGCTTGTTTGATGTAAAAGTGATCTGAGAATGTAATTAGCATTCTTTGTCACAGGTGACAGACTCATATTGCACATTGCTTCATACCTACATTACTTCTCTGAGCTCCACTTGCTCTGCTCCCGCCTTACCTCCCGTTCTGATCTTTTCCCTGCTGAACCGCCGCACTCTGTGTGCCTTTCGCTGGAATCAGGACAAGTTTAGGAACAAATAAGCAGCCTGTCATTGTGCTCTCTAATTTCCAAAACGTTAGGCCTTTCCAGACCTTCCTTTTTTCTTAAAGCTCTATTTCCATCCCAGTGCTCTAAAATCACCAATTCTGAAAGTCACAAATGACCTTAATACCGGCTGCAGGCACCAGCCTCAGTGAAGCTGGGATTGCAGGAGACATGACCTCGCTGCTTTTGCAGGTTTTCATTCTGTAATCTCCACATCTCTGAAAAAGTTCAAAGCCAGATTTGGAGCACAGAGTTCACCTCCTTTTAGAGCTCAACACCTCTTTTTTGTGTAGAAGAGGTATGCACACGCACTTTGAAAACAAACGGGATGACAACTTGGCAAAGCAAAGGTTTCTTAGCTTACAAATAAAAAGTCAGAATGAAGAGACCAGCGTTAATATCACGAGAGCTCTGGTCTGAAGACGGAGCAAACATCACCCCTGGCATAAGACAGTCAGTTCAGAACTGTCTGCTGCAGCGCTGGAGCCTTCCAAGCCCAAGAAGAGAAAGCAAGAGATGGCAGAGTTCACCTATTCCACATCCCTTGGGGGACAACCCTTCAGCAGTACTCAAATACAGTTATTTCAAGTCGATTGTCTCACTTGCAATGACACACTCACAGGCATGTTAACCTGAGTCCATGTTGGAAGTCTTCACTTAAGAGGAGCAAGTGAAGGAACTGTATTGGTGACCTACTCTAACACTAAAAAAAAGTAAGAATAAAACCCTACTTGCGTAGCACTTTAACAAGGTAAAAGAAAAGCTTTCAAACCACGAAACATGGTTAATCACACACCCTTTGCCATTAATTACTTCAGTACTACTTGGGTTGTAACGATAAAATGGAAGGCCGATAACTAAGAGCAGAGGTACAACCACTCCGTAAGAAGCCAGCTTGGATGAGACAACGCAGACCTTTTTTCCTCTACCACCAGACAGTTGTCTGAGAAAAAGGAAGGTATTCCGTGGGTTTTTGTGTGTGAAGGAATTTAATTATTAACTGTTTAAATAATGCACAGTTTTAGAATCATTAAACTAATTTACCCTCATCCTTTCAAACTATTTTTCATTGCCAAGAACATGACTTCATTAACGTCATCTTCAAAAAGGTAGGACAAAACACTGAGACAGTATCTGATATGCCCTCTATTTAAAATATTCATTAAGACCAATTATACACACTGATAATTCATGCAACATGCTCTTCTTCCTAATCCGTAAAAACAGGGGGTTCTTCCTCTATCCTGCTAAGCTGCATAAATGAATATTTATCATAGTAATACAGTTTTCAAAACTAACTAAAAAATCCAAATTAATCAACAATAGGTAGGCTCAGGAGGAAGGCAGAGGGAGAAAGGAGGCAAATGTATTCAGGCTGAAGGTTACAGCCAATCTGAGATCTAAAAAACAACGACAGCAGTAATTACTCGAAATGAACGTCCTATAAAATAATACCCTATAAAGAATAAGAATGTTAACAGCAATATGTTGAAACATTTCCCGTTAAATACACTGTAAGCACTTCACACAACTTATCAAACTGTTGTGTACAGTTTAGCTTTAAGTCTACCATGAAAAAGAAATATAGAGAAATGCTTTCCAAACATGGCATAAACAACTTGCAATTAACACTAAACTCTCCCCGTAGTGGTGGCTTTTGGAGGAACCACCAACTCCAACCAAGGAAAGCAATTGTGGACTGCAACAACAGCAGAAATTCAGTATAAATCTGCGCATTTCACCATGCAATTTTTAGATTACTTGGGGATACTCATGCACTTGCACTGGCTCTTCATCAGTGCCCGTATAAAACTAACCTCGTCAGGATTATTTCTCTGTATGTAATTAATACGGCAGATGAAATCTCACTGCAAGTGTGAGAACTTCCTTAGTAAAGATAGCATTCTCAACATTAAAGCCGCCATCTTGTCAATATTAAGGCAGAAACAGTAGCAGTTAATAAAACAAAAAAACCTTCCGGCCACAATTTTAATCTTGATCTCTTTAGAATAGAATAGAATAGAATAGAATAGAATAGAATAGAATAGAATAGAATAGAATAGAATAGAATAGAATAGAATAGAATAGAATAGAATCATTAAGGTTGGAAGTGACCTCAAGGATCATCTAGTCCAACCATCCCCCCACCACCTATTACCCACTAAACCACGTCCCTAAGTACCACATCTAACCTGTCCTTAAACACCAAGTCATCTTGCTTAACAGCAAAACATAACCAGAAAGACGGTAGCAGAAATGACCAGCAAACTCTTCATTAAGAGGGAAAGAAGGCTTACCCTTTCTTCCAGCCGAGCCAGCTGCTCTTTGTAGTAGGCATCATGCTTCTTCAGTTCTCTGTCTTTCTCTTCCAGCTGTTTGGCCTAAAAAAAGAAATAGAAAGATAAAACTGGATCAAGAAAGAGCCTCACTTGCAAAAGAAAACATCTACGATAAATTGTACCAGTAGGGAATACACAGCGCCTGACAACTGCAGTCTCTCAGTTTTGCCAAACAGGACATTAATAAGATGATGACTGCTGCATTGAAAATGTAAAGGGATTGTCTGTTGCACCGGGTTTTTTCCCTTTGGATTTTTCAGCGGCGCCATAGTTTGCCCAAATGTATTTGGAAACGTCACGAAGATGGAACCACACATACCCTGCCGAAATTCTCTCTTTTTTTTTTAATTAGTTTTTTCGATCATTTCTGAACTTCAGGAAACTTGCTCAAGCTACCGAAAAAAAATACATGCAGAGCTTGAATACTTAACTTTGTTTGTTAACTGCTCCTAACTGGACATTCTGAGATGAGAACAGCTGAACTTCAAGCCACATATTTGTAGGCAGTGGTAAAAAGAATTTTTCGAACTCGTTGCCTTTTTTTCTCTAAACCACCAATTCAGCAATGTATCTAGCATGTGCTTAATTCTAAACACATGACCCTTTGGAAAGAACCAAATGCTTACATATTTGCAAAAGCAGATCTAAAAAGTCCATCTAAAACTCTGCTGTCCTCTTTAATTAGTAATCATCCCTCTGGAAACTCCTCGGGCAGTTAAGTATCCAGCTAAGTAGACTGAAACCCTTTACTGTAGTATCACTCCCATTTCCAGTAACTTAAAATAATCCAGAAGAAATTTGAGCATCTATCTTTTGAGTACAAATACGACTTGAGTATTCATTTAAGCCACTGCCTCCAGCACTACTGAGCAAGTTGACTTTTTGTGGTTTTTCGTCTGTACTACGTACCAATACGTAGTATTAAGGGGACTCATTAAGAATTCTAAAATACATTAAAATAGCACACATGCACACAGAACACATGCCAGGGCATAAGTCCTCCAGAGGAAATACTAGACAACTGATTTTTAACAAGCTATGCAGGAATTAATGCCTAAATTATCAGCGCAAATTCATTCCAGGCTCATAATGTTTTAATAATAAAATATCTTTAGCGAATAATACTTAATTATCAGTGGTCATTACCACAATTGCCTATTCCCCATTAGTCATTTACCTCTAACATTATGTTCAGCCAAGTACTGATATTACAAAGCCAACCGCAAAAAGGTCTTACGAGGTAAAATGGCAAACTGTTGTACTCTGACTACCAGAGATGGTATCTCAGGTGACGCTCGCAGAAGCACGTCAGAAAACTTACACCACGTACTGTGCTAGACTTTTACAGATACAGGACTTTTCTTTGTCAAGATTGGCTTTTTTGGTTTTTGCAAATGGCCAAAGAATAATAAAAAAAAAACCTTTGGATTTTTGGTTGTTCCTTACTTAAGTACTTACCTTTTTTTCTATATCCTGAAGCATGCAAAAAAAATCAAAAACTCAAATTAAATTTATTATATAATTGGGAACAGAAAAATGCAGAAAGTTGTATACATGTGAGGCTTATCTGTAATCCAGAATAATGCAGAAAATCGCTTTTTTTTTTCATGTAACTTCACCAAACAGATCCCTGCTCATCCAAAAAGCAAACAGCCAAATTCTAATTCTACTTGGACGAACCAAACCTTGCCCTCTGCCAGCCACCCCATCGTCAGTACAGTGCCATGGAGCACATGCCCTGTCCACCACCATTTAAATCACTCTTTCTTCGCTACACAAAAAATAATTACAGGTTTTTCCAAAGCTGATTACACTAAACATCCTACAGCTTAACTACCACACTTTGTACTGATCACGGTTTTGCTTTCTCTAGATAATCCCTGTACCACCTCTCAAACCTGCCTTTTGCCGTGGTTATAGAAACAGATAAAAATTCGCTGCAGGATGTGCCTCCCCAAACCATTCTCTTAAATATCTAATGCTCCAATGCATTATCATAGTTACCCATACATGAATATTTTACGTACAACCACCTCATGATCCCTGAAATATTTGCAAACTCAAGAACTTTTGCTTTTGTGCAAGCAGAGTTAAATAGGCCAGTGACAAAGAAAATGTAAAATTAATGTTCCATAGTGCTCGTGAGAACTTGCTTAAGTTTTAGCTCTTTACAATTCAATAGTGTTTCACACGATTCTACTGATGATCTGAAACCAGGCGGCAAATCTGATTTTGGAAAGCCAATCAGATATAATAAAACCCATGCAAGAGCATCATGACTTAATTCATTTGCACCATTATTGGTAATTCACAAGGGCAGAAATATTCAGGGTCAAGGGCACATTAACAGTGGAGGAGATGGAACCCATTCCCTCCTCCAGGTCCAGCTGATCACTTAGCATCAAACCTCTCCATCTCACAGAAATAAACATTAGCAGAAGATTAGCTGATACATCCTTTGCTGGACAAAAATGAGTGAAAGAGGAGAGACAATCTTCACAACTAATGTGAATTATTTTATGAAGATGACAAACCCCCTGAGGTTCAACCCGAAAATCCCTTGCCAAACTTCTCCAACAATGCCAAAACCACTAGTACTGTTTAACACCTGCTGAAGGCTGCACCATGCTACGGCTGAATTTCCAATTCATGGAAACGCTCCTCTTCATCGGTTTTGTATCTTCTATAAATGGAAAACTGTGGTTTGTCCATATGATGTCGCTACTACTTTCAACTCAATTTCCAACATTCTGCACGTTACAGCACTAAGGGATTTAAGACCCATTCATTATAAAAACTTGTATCACACTGGTTCCATCCCCATCAACCACAATTTAATATTCAAATACTGTTGTTGCTACTATTGCTTTTCATCTCAAAAATTGACCAGGACACATTCATATCTAGGCTATATAAAATAATAATAAAAAAAAAACCCAACAAACAAACACACACACACACGCCCCGGAAAAAAAAATAATAAAAAAAAATGTGAGGGCATCCTGGTTTTGGTTTGGTTTTTTTTCTCAAAACTCTTCACAGGTGAATTAGAGCTGGCATACATGGGAGCTCTGAAAGCGTTTGAAAACTTTCAAGAAATTTCAACCAGATCAAGATAAACTCTCCATGACTGATGTCTAGGAAAATAACAATACTCCTAGAAAATTAACCAAAACCTTCCTTAATAGGACATCACAAGCTGCCCAAAACTTTTCATAAAAGAAAACCGCAGAGCATGAAAGACAAGAAAGCTGAAGGAAAAAAAGCAAACTAAAAGCTCCCAAATCACACAGTATATTGCTCAGAACATCTCTGTAACAGAGGAATTCAAACAGAAAATACCAATAGTAAGCACTAATAACTTCAAAACTTCTAGAAGGTTGATTTTTACTAAATTAGCATGACATACTCTTGGTAGCAATGTATGTTTCAGCTCTGACACTACAGACTACAGCCAAACTATAGATGTTTAAGCTAGATCATTTCAGGCACTGCATCTGCAAGTCACAGACGCAGTACTATACAGGTCAGGATAATTAAAGCAAGAAATGCTAAAATCTTGGATTAAATCAAATTAGTGTCATAAAACATTCATATTTCCACAAAAAATTGCGTACAGCTAGGTAAAAACAGTAATTTTCTTTAGAAGTACTGCTTTTGAGATTTACATCTACTAATCTGCAATTGTACCTCACATAGGTAACATAAATTCTGAGGCAGTTTTCTGTTGGCAAAACTGTCCAGAAAACCTGCATGCGCCTCTGAGTTTAAATTCTTTTCATCTGTGTCTTGCCTGCTGATGAAATACCATTCAAACTACAGAAAGGGATTTGTTTAAAGCATCTGATCACTATATGAAAGACAATATGAGCAGGGGAATCCAAACTACACGTGTTCCAAGGATATGCATCTAAATGCAGTTTTTTGCCCTTGGAATTTTGTTTTGCCCTGGAAAGTTTGTTAGGATTTTTGGGTTGGTTTTTGGGGTTTGGTGTCCTGTCCCCCAAAATAATCCCCCAAGGGATCACATTACAAAAGCAAAAGCCCTGATAGAATTAAGTTTGCTGATGACACCAAGCTGTGTGGTCGACACGCTGGAGGGAAGGGATTCCATCCAGAGGGACCTTGACAGGCTGGAGAGGTGGGACCATGTGAACTGCATGAAGTTCAACAAGGCCAAGGGCAAGGTCCTGCATGTGGGTTGGCACAATCCCAAGCACAACTAAAGTCTGGGCGGAGAATGGATCGA
>VWZZ01000336.1:715668-726558 GCA_013399095.1 Psophia crepitans
TGTTCAGCCTGGAGAAGAGAAGGCTCTGGGGACACCTAATTGCAGCCTTCCAGTGCCTGCAGGGGCTCCAGGAAAGCTGGAGAGGTGCTGCTTCCAGGGTAGGGAGGGACAGGACAAGGAGGAATGGGTTTAAACTAAAAAGAGGGGAGATTTAGATTAGATGTTAGGAAGAAAGTCTTCCCTGGGAGTGTGCTGAGGCCCTGGCACAGGGTGCCCAGAGAAGCTGTGGCTGCCCCTGGCTCCCTGGCAGTGCCCAAGGCCAGGTTGGATGGGGCTTTGGGCACTCTGGGCTGGGGGTGAGGTGTCCCTGCCCATGGCAGGGGGGTTGGAACTGGATGGGCTTTGAGGTCCCTTCCAACCCAAACCAGTCTGTGATTCTATAATGTGATTTCATGAATAAATCATCAAAACAGCTGGATTTTACTCCACAAAAGATATGGGGCCAAGCAGCAAATTATAGCCATGTTGCTTATTGCCCTGATCCTAAGAATACTAAATAATGCATTTAGCAATGGTTTGGTTTCCTATATTGTGAAAGTAACTGAAAGATTTGGTAGGCCCATAAGAAACTCAGACAAAAAAGTTTCTTCCCTATAGCTAACACCCAGCATTTGTAGACTAATGCAGACACAGCAAAGTTTTAAAAGAAATAAAAATTATTCATTTATACGGGAGACAATATAAATATGCCAACAGAAGAGAATTCACTGCAGAAATATAAACCTGTAAGGTAACATTATATTTATTGGGCCACAGCAACGTGATCCCAGTGAATATCAATTAACTGTAACAAAATAATTAACAGTAGCCATGTATTCAATTAGCTGAATGCTGCACTTTAGTTGTAAATGAGATATTGGAACAGGTTCATTGCTTCTTCACAAAGTAACTCTAATAAACAAAGCGTTTGCTTGGGTGTTATTTAGAAAACAGCTTCAGAAGGTCACCTTTGAGAGGCAGCCCATCTTACCCAAACTTCCCAAAATTAAAATCTAAAACCAGATCACTACTATTAATTGCAGGTTCTTCAGAATCGCTAGGAAGTTGGATCAAGATTTAAAGGCTAATTTGGGTTTCAGTTTCAAAAGTAGCACGTGGATTTGGTGCAGCACTGGTATGAGTTTCCATCATTGGAGAAAGGGATGTCTACAAAAAATTCCCGTGCACCACCTTGTACGTGGCTGCAGAGATACTTGCAAGGCAGGCCCGTGATGAAGCCGAACCCTTCTCAGGCTGGATACAACAGATACACATTAATTTTGTCCTTTGTAAGGTAGAACACAGTCAATAAGGAGCCAATTGAAAATAAATGTCTATTAACGACCTTTAAAAACGAAATCAATTTAGATGGATATAGCAAGGTTTGAGGTTTGTGCAGTCTGTTATTGCTATTCTTTAAGGAGTTGCAGGGGATAAACCATTATCAGGTAGTTTAGGAGAAGTTTGTGGGCCGATCTCAAAATGAATTCTTGAAGCCCTCAGCAGTCCTAGGTTTATAGCTGCCCCTCGGTGCACGCTTCGAGCTCCAAATTCATTAACATCCACTGAGTTTACAGAAGAACACCCCTGAGATGGCTTCAGTTCGCATTTTTCTGGCAGACTAATCTGTTTCAAAATAAGAGTGCAGTTTTACACTGAATTTATAAAGCACCATCAGTCATCTGAAAGTGCTCTGTCTAGGTCTTGCCAAGCTGCTTCATGGTCATTTCTTTACCTCCCTGCAAGAGGATGGGGTAAATGGACAGCCAAGGGACTGGGTCTCCCAAGCCCCGTTCCAGGCTCCGAGTGAGACCAGGCCTTGGGTCCAGGGGCTGGAAGAGCACCTTGTCACAACGGGTTTACAAGACTAAGGGAATTTGCCCGACAAAATGCTAACTACAGCAATGAGGGCTTTTCTCATGGGAAAGGTCACATGAAATATCTACAGGCCTTCAGGCTGGCCTGTGTATTTTGAAGAAAAGGTTAATGGATTAATAGGCAAAAGAAAGCGGCAGCAGAGGGCTGGCCTTCAGCAGCTCCAGAAGCAGGACCATCTCTCAGGAGAACCCCTGGCAGGTCAGGATGAATATGATGTGCCAGTACAGCACGAGAGCGGATCACAGGAAATGATCTTTCATCATTATGTTGCGGGAGATTTTCTGTTTGCTTTACATCTTCAGGTTTGCTGATTGAGCATCTCTGTAGGTTAAAGCAAGGCATGAATTCACGAGCTTGTTGACACTACTGTCACTCAGGTTCTGGAACAGTTATTCAGTTTTTCATGTCCACTTTACTGCTCTGCCAGTAACTCTTTTGCAGTGGACTACATTCACCCATCACATCCAACCCCCTGTATTCACATCTGTATGTTGATAAAATCTTAAGACAAAAAAGTTTTGTAACTTGTATACATTACTACAGTCAGCAAAACTACAATCAGTCCATATAGCGTCCCAATAAAAATTATTCTCAATTCACACATTTAATATATGTTGGATTACCACATTTTTCATCTTTGACCTTCTATTTCAACATATATACACACATCAGGCTGAGAGAGTTGGGCTTGTTCAGCCTGGAGAAGAGAAGGCTCCGGGGAGATGTAATTGAAGCCTGCCAGTCCCTGAAGGGGCTCCAGGAAAGCTGGAGAGGGGCTGGTTACCAGGGCAGGGCGGGACAGGACAAGGGGAAATGGCTTTAAACTAAAAGAGGGGAGATTTAGATTAGACATTAGGAGGAAATCCTTCCCTGGGAGGGTGCTGAGGCTCTGGCACAGGGTGCCCAGAGAAGCTGTGGCTGCCCCTGGCTCCTTGGCAGTGCCCAAGGCCAGGTTGGATGGGGCTTTGGGCAGCCTGGGCTGGTGGGGGGTGTCCCTGCCCATGGTAGGGGGGTTGGGATGGGCTTTGAGGTCCCTTCCAACCCAAACCAGTCTGTGATTCTATCATTCTAAATGGACAATAGAAGCAACTTATGGATAGTCTTAGGAACATATGCTTCTCTCCAACCCTCCCTGTGACTGTCCCCCCCCGAATAGTTTCTTTTTTAAGCTATCACTCTTCAAAAAAAACATTCCTCATCACAAAAAATGATGTAGACACATCACTTAAAAAAACTATGTTAATTTCCACTTTTAAAGGTAGAGAATAGTGATGAATTAGAAACAGCAGCAACAATAATACATCATAAAACATATTCTTTGACAACTGTAATTAAAGCAAGCTTTTGTAATTACCAGTAAATGCGCTACAGTAAATTTTCTAAAGTAATGAAGTCCTAAAAGAATGAGTAGTGCAGATAAAAACCAGAATCCCATTGAGAGGAGGCTAACGGACAAAATAAAAAGATTGAATTTATGAAGAAGTTAGGATCTAGTCTATACAGAACATGTGACATTACGCTTCCTTTACTATGTCTACTTATAGCCCAAAAGAGAAAAAATAAACGTACACTGTGTCAAACACGAGTTATGGATTACAATTTCTAATGTGAGCCATGGGAACATGCAACTGGAACCCACAGGCACATTGCTCTCCATCAAGACAGAAGTTTGTTGACATTCCTGTCTCAACAAGACCTTCTATTACCATGTTAGAAGTAAAAAAATGAACAAGAAAAACGTGGGACACCTGCTGAACGACGTGGATGATTTAAGGAATGTCAATACACATAGTTGAAGTACTCAAGAGGAAGTCAGGAGGTCATGTAGCTCCTGCTTGAAACAGGATCCACTAAGAGGCCAGACCAGGTTCCTCAAGGCTGTATGCAGCTGGGTTTTGAAAACCTCCACGCATGGAGACTGAACAACCTCTGCCATGCCTTCTTCATCAGCAAGGTTTCCCAGATTCTCTGTGTAGAGACAAGGTTCAAGAGGAGACGCAGTAACAGCAGTAGATAAGTACCAAGTCACCAAACACTTGAAAGGACTCTGGATTCCACCTGAAGCTGGTGAAGGGTCTAGAGAAGAAGTTTTATGAGGAGCGGCTGAGGGAACTGGGAGGGTTTAACCTGGAGAAAAGGAGGCCGAGGGGAGACCTTATTGCTCTCTACAACTATGTGAAAGGAGGTTGTAGCCAGGTGGGTGTTGGCCTCTTCTCCCAAGTAACTAGGAGAAGGACAAGAGGAAATGGCCTCAAGTTGCTCCAGGGGAGATTTAGATTGGATATTAGGAAGAATTTCTTCGCAGAAAGGGTGGTTAGGCCTTGGGACAGGCTGCCAGGGAGGTGATGGAGTCACTGTCCCTGGAAGTTTTCAAAAAGTGTGTAGACGCAGCACTTCGGGACATGGTTTAGTGGCTTGGCTTAGCCGTGCTCGGTTAATGGTTGGACTCGATGATCTTAAAGGTCTTTTTCAGCCTAAATGATTCTATGATTCTGTTTTACGATCCTATCCACAAAACAAAGGGCAGAATGATTACAATTGTACCAAGCTACTACAAAATGAGCAATAGGAGTACTAAAGAAAAGCTGCACTCATCACCAAATTCTTCTCCTCACTGGGTGAACCATCTGGTTTGCTCAGTTTGAAATCAACAGATTTTGAAGATTTTATTTTCTTGAAAATAAAAATTAAAATACATTCATGACCATTACATTCGTTAGCAATATGGAGAAAATCCTCACGTTTCCTTCCAAACATAGTTCAAAGAAAAAAAAGAGATGCTAAACAAATCTGTATTACATATATGCATGTCAACGGGAATAAAAGAAAGGCATGACTTATTCCTGAAACTGTGTACATGCTTTTCATTTAGCTAAGTCAGTCCAAAAAGATCAAACATTTTAAAGACTATCTGTACTGCTGCCAGGTATTTGCAGCAATTCAAATAATGTCTATAACCATTTCTGACAGCTTCTGATGTTTCAGTCATATGTCAAATATGTACACTTTTCCACTAATCTTAAAGCAGCAGTTACAGACTGCTCGCTATGAGCCAAAGTGAATTTCTTGATATAACAATGGAGCAAGAGAACTATTATGCTGCAAAATTCAGGAAAACCAACTGCCAGTAAACAGGTTTAGGACTTTGTTCTACTTCCAGCTTTGTTCCTGTACCACTATTATACTAAGTCATAAATATTAGTGGCCTTTTTACTGCGTTCAGAATTGATCTAATGATAATTTTACAGAAGCATTTTGAAATTCCTGGATGAAATTAACAATAGAAAGATAAAGAGAAGGTGCTAGCTGTGAGCACTGTGAGCCAATATTTGATGTACTTTAAAACAATGCACCACGTGAAACAAAGGAAAATATAAGGAACCACGACCCTTCCAGCAGGCATCCTCACTCCAGATCACCACTGAAGTCCAAAAGCAAGTCAGTAAGAAGAAACCTGTGCCTGTTGACTAATATCCAAATATTCCAACTGGAGAAAACTTTGAAATCTTCTAAGCTTTCCATCTAGGAACTTTTATTCTTCCTTCAGGAATCCAGCATCTTTTGTCAACACTTTGATATTATAGTATTTTTAAAAGCCACAACTTATTTCTTTTGTCTTCTAAACTGAAAATTCAGTAGACTGAAGGTAAACAGTGAAATAATTCTTATAGATGCTGTACTAATATAAGCAATGAAAACTCAACATCTCATTGAAGCCCACTTCAAAGTCAATCTCATCTGAAATCCTATAGAAACCTCACTGTATCCTCTGTTTGTTAGAGGTCTAGCAGAGTCAGGGACTGCACGTTACCAAATGTTATTTTCCATCTGCAAATATCCTGCTTCTTGTATCAAATGATCAAAACTATACACGAATTGATAAAATTTCCTTTCAGCAGAAGTTACATCATTGGAACCAGCTGCTCAACCTGTTATCTTGGTAACCAATTTCCACTAATGGCAAAAAATTACGATGCCCAAGCAGGTGAATCCACTTTGAATACAAAATAAGAATGCATTTATTTCTCCTCAGCTATTCAAGTTACTGATTTCTGCTTAAGACCCACAAGTGAATCACTTGTAGCTACATCAGATGATTCTCAATTTGACAAGCTACCTTTTGAAGCAGTACCTTCATTTTTGGATATTCAAGAAGCTGCCACTAAAAATATGTTTAAGGCGATGGATTATCTCTATCTTTTTTGGAAATTAGATCCTGTTAAATTGAACCTTTTAGTAATAAACAAACCATCACAACTCATTGACTCTCTTTCAAATAATGCAGCCATATTGTTTACCATTATTCCAAACCAGAATTTCCTAATCAGCCTCATAAAAAAGGAACTGCAAATACTAGATAATTTAAGACAGAAGGTGTACTTTAACAACAAGCTGATCTTTTAAATGGTGCATAGGAATCAACTGCAAAATATTTAGGTATTTAACCTCAGCGCTGCCAAGGGAGCACCATTTTCGTCAGTTTTGAGACGCTACAACTTTCAAAAAAGACCTTCTCCCACCAAGATACAGAAAAAATTTACACGGTAAAGAAAATATTTATAGTTAACTAGTATGTCATATATATATACATTTATCAAGCCTATACAAAAGCTACCCCATTAAATAAGTCATTGCTTTTTAGCTCTTTTGTTTCTGCCTTTGCAGCACTTTGAAAACTCAATTCAAGCAAATAATAGGACAGTTAGATAGTTCCTTCCATCCTATCTCAAAAGCATTTAACTACATGTGAAAATCCTATCTGATAAGCACAGTTACTATACCTGTTTAAGTTACTAAATACAAACTAACATCCAGCAAAACTAGAAAGCAAAGCCTTGGGAAAGTGGAGGGGGAAATGGCAGGAAGCCTGTGTGGGGATACAGCAAGATTTAATGTTCTTTGTATTTTAATTAGCAAATTACAATGCTGATCTTTCAGAATTCTCTTTAAAGTTTTAGCAACTTACTCGGAAATAAACCCACAAGAGAATTGCTGCCTTGAGTAGAGTACCTCTGAAAGGAGCAGGGATTGATTTATGTATTGATTATTGGTGAGCATCTTCCTTTTGTATAATTCTGTAACACGTGTCATTGAATTTCTGTGTCCAACTTTCATTCATTGCACTTTTATTTCTCTTCTCATTTGATTGCTGAGTCTCTAAGGCAAAGCCTGGCACTCACTACACATCTGTGCAATGTTTAACATAATTACAGTTCAAGCTCTGCCGGGGTTTGTATTATTCTAACAGAAATAACTAATATTCTAAGCACAGAAAATATATAAAAATGTAGAAAATTGATGGAAAAAGCAGACTTAATACAAGACCACCATAGAGACAAACATTTGATTTTTGTAAGGACCATGCTGGAAAAACAAATGAAAATAATTTCAAAGATTTTTTCAAAGCCTTGCCCAGTTCAGACGGTTTATGCCTGAGTGTGTCAGTAATTTGAGACTGAGCAACTAAAAACTCCCAAACTTAGAAACATCAATTACCAGCTGGAGGCAGGAAATATATTTAAGAGAGGGTTTGATGCTAACATTTTTATTCCTTATTTTAACCTCCCTGTCATGTAAATTTGTTGACACAACATTTAGAGTGATTAAGATAACAGAGCAGAGACTGGCTGTTACAAAAACATGGTTCTACATTTTACTGTAACTCTTTCTCAATAAAGAAGACTACAACAGTCAATCAATGGGATATTCAAAAATAATTCAACCACATTTTACATGAAGAAAAATGAAAAGCTAATAATCATAAAATCCAACGAAACGCCCAAAGTATTAATACAAATTAATGGATAGAAATGGCCAAAAAGATATAACCAGAGAAGACTACATGGGCACCTTTCAGGCAGTTTACAATTGCGATGACTTCAGTCAGCTAGAAAAAGGGATACGTTGAGGTGACAGCAACTGGAGATCATCTTAATTTATGAAGCTCACGTAGAACATCACAAGAAGTTATTCAAGTCACAAGGACCAGGGAGCCTGAAGACAGGTAGGATCCAACGAGGATGAATGGAAAATGATACAACTTGGAAGGAAAAGCCTGCACCAGTCACGTGAGGCATTTTTATTCTGATTGTAAAGCCCCAGAGAAAGACTTTATATTCCTGTAGGCGAGCCAATAAAAGCGTGCCCCAAAACTACAGCTGAATAAAAACAGGAAGAGATTTATGAAGGAAAAGGGAAAAGAGAAGACAGCAACACAACAAGATCGCATTATTTGACATCAACTGAAAAAAAAACCAGCTTGAGAAAAGCAAGAAGCTGGAGATACATAAAAACCAAACCCATCAGAATTGCTCTGTGTATATAGAAGGGTACATGATAGAGGTATACTAAATAATTAAATGTTCAGAGAAGGTGAGTCAGGCTCTCTTATTTACTCCTTCTCGTAATACAAGACCGAGGAGATATTCAGTGAACAGTGAAATTGAAAAGCAACAAATTTGAAACCAATTAAATGCATAATTAACCTGCAGAACTCATTGCCACAAGTTATCAGTGAAGCCAATCACTTAGCAAAATCCCCAAAAGTTTAGATGTTTGTATTAACCTGAAAACATCCACAGTCATACCTGTAAGGTACCCGAGACTCTGGATTCCTTTGAGGACTGTAAACCTCAGCATTCTGACAACAGTTAAAAATGCTGAAGTCTGTCACGCATGAATTTTAAGAGATGAAGAGGAAACTCCCTGTTCTTTTTTGTACCACCTGTACTTTACAAGGCGCCTCCAAAGAACAACTTTGTTTTCTGTGGCGTGTAACAAAAACCATTATTTGAGTCAAAAATTTCAGCCACTTCCAGTCAATTGCTGTGATGCTGTATTTACATAACCAAGAACAAAAAAACCCAACCACCCCTAAATGAGCCTTGCCAACTTTCTTGTCTTTCACAATCAAGAGGACAATTTATACAGGGATTACACAGATCTAGCCAGAAAGCTTCAGGAAGTCTTCGTGCAGAACTGCCTCTCATCTGTGTGTTGGTAACAGCTAAACAGTGCGAGGAACTGATGTTAAATGAAACTCAAGGTATAAAACAAAACAAAACATCCAATCAGCAGGGAAAAAAAGCTAAATGTAAATACCGCTGAGACAGAAACCCGAATGCCGAACTGGTTCAAACGACTTGTGCAGAAAGACCGACTGCAGAGTTTCTCCGCTCAACGCATTTCCTACCATCAGCCTTATTGTTCTTAAGACAGAGAAATCCATGCAGTGAAAAGCACAATTTTCCAGCCTGAAGAAGAGAAAAGCTGCTGAGAAGCACACTGAAGACAAGGACAGTGAATCCATGCTCTGAGCTTCCCAAAGGAAACCAACACTCCTGGCTCCTCTGGCCTCTCCCTTCCCGTTTCTGCTTCTCCCTCCTCTACACCTTCCAAACACAAAAATGGCAAAACTGTCTCAGCTATAACTTACGCTTTGCTCTGACACTTCAGCTGCTTAAATAACTATCAAGGGTGAGTATGAATTAGGACTGTAATTTCAATCTAAATAAGTAAGTCAATCACTTGAAAATCAAGTATTACCACTCTAAGGGCTGGGTAGAAATAGATGGGGATGTCCCGCTATGATCCACCACTAGAGAAATTATTAATTACTGTGTTGGTTTTTCTTATTGTTTATTGCTGTTATCACAAATCGAGCAGCTCAACCTTAGACACCACTGAGGATTCAGCTGAGTTCAGTGCTGCACAAATGCAATATGGGCAACGAGCAGAAGGAACAACACCTGCGAGATGTGACGTAATACATATTTGAGAGGTAAGAAGGTAAGAAAGAGACCACTGACAACAATTAATACCCAATAAGCCATTCTTTGAAGCATTTCAGGATTATTTTTTTTCCATTCTTCGAGAGCGTAAGTGCTGGAAGGCAAGGTAACTATGAGCTAAACATGTGCTACGTGGTAGTATAACTTCCAGCGTCGTACATGTGGTCAGACATCTGGACTATCCTGATATTCCCTACTTTTTGGTTGTTCACAGTTTTAAGCAGAAGAGAACTAGGGCTCCAAGGCAAACAGCTTCCCTATCGAAGTCCAGCGCAGCGCCCTTACTGCATCCCAAACAACGTGACCTAAATGGAGTAAGCACGGTCCTGGGCTGGAGGAGCATGAGTTGTGCCCTCAGTCCAACAGCTTCTGCAACCTCAGGAAAGATTTATTTCCTTTTCTTCTCCTTTTTCAGGGCATCCGTGATGTTTGCAAGGAGTCCAAGCGCTGTCTGTACAGTGCTTGGAGGATCTACAATCCATACATTTTATAAAGGAATACTATTATTCTAACGTGACCATTTTATGTTGTGGGTGAGAAAGTCTGCAAGTGAAAGCAAGCACTTAAAAGTGCTTTATAGAAAAGTGGTTTCATACCAGTCAATAGAATGCTTCAGGAAAATATAAGCTACCAAGTACTTCTATAATAATGGCAAAAAACTCCCCTTACATCTTGGGAGTTGCTAAAACATGTCAATTTTACACAATCTTTTGTATACTGCCCAACATTTAGAGTGCTAGAAAGCAAAGCTCTTCTCTGAATTTGTGAAGTGATTTTTTTTTTTTTTACTGCATGCTTAAACCTTATTTGTCATGCAATACAGACTGTTCTAGCCCACAGTGAGAATTAGTGCTTAATTTTCTAAACGTGGAGAGACATAACAACTACTTGCAGAAGTAATGCCACTGGTATTTGCATGAAATTGAGAATAGCAAAGAATTGTTAAAATTAGATTAATTCAGAAATGGTAGAAGAGCAACAACTTTTCTCTATCCTTAAAGACGAGGAAAAAAAATAATTCTGCAGAACAAAACATGACCGATCATAAATAGGTAAAAAGCCCCAATAAAATGTTTATTCATCCCTCATAATACAGAGTACACGACACCCTGTTGAGATTTCAGGTTATTCAGCAAGATATGGCTCTGCAATGAAATGAGAAGAAAACCGAGACTGGGGATTGAATGGCTTCCCCTTGGCTTCCAAGTGCCTTGGGTCTGGTCTCAGACAAATACAGAAGGTA